>JASDQU010104389.1:42313-66026 GCA_032191745.1 Picea mariana | reverse complement strand
CCATCTTCATCATGTATCAATGACAACTCATTGATCGATCTTCATCTATGCATTCTCATCAAGGACAATATATATTATATTACATAAATCATCAATCAATCAATCCTTTGACATCAGTCAATCAAACCATTGGCATCAATGACAACATGATCCAATAGTAATGGCATCTCGTCTCTTCTGTTGGGTTTTCCTACCCTTTGATAGACATCGCATGTTTGATAGTATTCCTTTGAATATCTATGAATCGTTGGCCACCATAGTCCTGCGCACAATAACTTCTGCACAGTAGCTTTACCTGCATAATTCCCTCCTATTATTCCCTCATGGGCTTCTGCTAAGATTCTTGGTATTTCATTCTCTAACACGTATCTTCGCAAGATGTTATTTGCGCCTATTTTATATAAGTGTCCTGCACTCAGTTCATAGTCGGCAGTGCAGACTACCACGTTTTTCTTCTATGTGGTGCTATATTCTTGCGGTGTAGTACCTGTACTCGAGTACTGAATGATGTCTGTGAAGTATTCATCAACGATCTAAACTGAAAATGATTGTGCATACAAAAATTTGTCTTCTAAGTTCGTAGGTTCTTCTCCATTGGTGACCCTTGATAGGTGATCAGGTATTGCGTTCAATTTTTCTGGCTTGACTATTACTTCAAAGTCAAATTCTTGGAATAGTAGTAACCATCGACAGATTCTCCCCCCCAACACTAGCTTGTTGACTAGGTATTTTAGGGTTGAGTGATTTGTGAACATCTTAAAATGTTTTCCCAATAAGTAATGTCTGAACTTTTTCACTGCATAGACCATAGCTAGGCCTTCTCTTTCTGTCGTGTTATAGTTCTTTTCTGAGTCTAATAACTTTCTGCTTGCAAATTCTATCGGGTGATCTAAGTCTCCCACTTCTGGATGCTCCAAGATAGCTCCAAGTGTTATAGTTGATGCATCGACATGTACGTGGAATGTCTTCTCCCAGTCTGGAAAGACTAATATCGGCTCAGTGACCATCTTTTCCTTCAAGGTATCCAGACTGTGTTGACACTCATCGTTCCACTGAAACTTTGTATCCTTTCTTAGCAACTTTTCCATGGGTGCAGTGATCTGCCCATATCCTTGATAAATTTCCTATAGTAATATGTGCGTCACAATGTTTCTCTTAGCTGACAGACTGTTTTTGGTGGTGGTAAGTTAACAATTATTGCGATCTTTGAAAGATCTACTAATAAACCTTGTTTGCATACTATATGTCCTAATAGTATCCCGAATGGTGTTTCAAATATGCATTTATTTATATTCAGTGATATCTGACATTGTCTACATCTTTCTGACATCAGGCGTAAGACTTCTACATGATTTGTCAATCAACTATAGACTGTCCAATCATCCAGGTATACTTCGAGAAACTAGTGGATGAATTCCTTAAACGCAACAATAACTACTCCATAAAATATTGTTGGTGCATTCTTCAGTCCAAACAACATCACTGTGTACTTGTAAGATCCCCATTCTATCATGAACATGGTCTTGTATCTGTCTTCTTGTGCTATCTTAATCTGATGGTAGCCTGAGAACCCATCAGTGAATGAGTAAGCTTTGTGTCCTCCTACATTCTCTAACACTTCATCCGTGAAAGGTGTAGGGAACGGGTGGTGTAGGCATGCATCGTTCAAATTCCTCAAGTCAACGCATATCCTTATCCCTCCTTGTTTCTTGTCATGTACTACCATCGGGCTTATCCATTCTGACTCTTCAACTGGTTCTATGATGTCAGCTTCCAGCATCCTGTCGATATCAACTTTGACTTTCTGCTTGTATATTGGGTTCAGTCTATATGGTCATTGTCTGATCGATATTGCTTCCGGTCTGAGTGGTATCTTCATCTCTCCTAACTCTCCTGCTATACCCTTAATCTCTATAAATGTTGTGGGAAACAAGTCACTATATTTGCGCAACAACTCTGTGATGCTTTCCACTATTTTCTCATCCCAGTAATCTCCAATGCTGGCCATTTTGGGATGCTTAGTTGTCCCAATATTGACTTTATTTACTTTGATCAGAGTGGAAATGACTTATGATTCTATAGGTGGGCCTTCCACATCTCTTTCAACTTCTTCTTCTTCAATTTGAATATCGCGTGGATCGTATTCATTCGGTGCTTCCTCTTGCACATGGTAACATGATAACAGTTCCTTAATTATCATTTTATTCTGTTGTTTCTCTTCTGTGATAAGTTCTACTTCTAGTTGTTTGATGAATATTACTCCTCTAATATGTTTGAGAGATGCATCTATGTTGGGGTTCTCATGGTCAAATGAGAAAGTGACTGAAATTTTGTTGCAATGTCATCCATTTTGTAGTTCCTTTGTGCAATTCCTGGTCTGTATACCAGTTTGATGGTATGCCCTCTAAAGTGTGTATAAAATGGTGAGGCCATTCCTCTGGGGGTGTCAATTTTCGTAGTGTTCTACACTTCTCCAAGTGTTCCGCTAGTGCCCTTTGTCCATCATACTTATGTTGTTTGTTTTTTTTCTATTCTGCTTCGAACCTTATGTGCAGTAACCACTTACATTGGTACCAATATGTGATTGTCTCTTTATGTGTGCCCCACCATCTTGCGGGTGTGGCCTTGAGTGCTATATCAAGTGCTAATAGTCTCTGATTCTCTAAGACTTCATCTTCATATTGTGTCAGGAATGTTTCCAAATCATTTATTCCATGGAAACTGGGTGGTTCCCTGATTTTTGTGCCTACCCATCTTATTGTGCGGTCTATTCTTGCACATCTCCTCATGGATACTTCGTGTAGCCTTTGTTGCCAGTGATATAAACCAGTATCTAAATCTGTTTCATAGGAAGTGATTCTATGCCAACTGAGTATCCCATCTGTAGTTGGTTTTACGTAGTCATCATCGTGTGCAGTTGTTCTGTATAACTGGTCAATTTTCTCTAAGTCTAGGTAAGTAGGTTCTACAAACCTCTCACCTTCTGATTGGCCTAATGGCGCGATGACCATGTATTCTCCTGACTCAAATTTCATTTTCCTGGTCTTCAAGTTGATTATGGCCTGGTTGTAAAATTCCCAATCCAGACCAAGCAATGTCAGGTAAGGTGTTGTGTCATCCACTATTTCAATGACTTCAAAATCTTCTTTAATGCACACTCCATCTAAGTCGATTGTCACTCCTTTCAGTCTATCGATTGGTAGGACTCTATGTTGGCTTTCTAGTTTCAATTGAACAGGTGAATATCCTAATGTTGGCTCTCCCATGCATTGCCATGTCTTTTTTGGTAATACATTAAATTCAAATCCTGATGTCTCCCATATNGTGACAATCGACTTAGATTGTCACTCCTTTCAGTCTATCGATTGGTAGGACTCTATGTTGGCTTTCTAGTTTCAATTGAACAGGTGAATATCCTAATGTTGGCTCTCCCATGCATTGCCATGTCTTTTTTGGTAATACATTAAATTCAAATCCTGATGTCTCCCATATTGAAATCTTCCATGTTAGAATTCATCCTAAATTCCCTACTTGTTCTTCTTCTGGTGTGTAGGTGATTAACTGTTTTTGGTTCTAGCTTTCCTTCCCTCTCGATGCTACATTTTTCTAGTATGGTTTGCAATACTTTCATAGATGATGGATCACTTAATACCTTTACATATGATTGCAAAAATCCTTTGATTGTACTTACTTGTCCCTTGGGTTGCATCTCGTTGGTATGGTCCAATAATGGAGGCATCTCATACTCTGGTGCTTCCTTGTTTGGTTGTGCAATTGAAGTCGATGCCACATCTTCCCTCTGGAATTCTTGTCGGGCTTCCTTAAATATTGTCTTCTCCTTCTGCACGTCGAACTGTTTCCTTGGGTTGGTGTTCTTCTTTACCCATTGGTTTTGTATTGTTTCTTGGCAAGCTACGTCATTTCCTGTTTTATCTCCTCTATGAGTAACTATATTGATGTTCCATCCTTCATCCCTTGCTTCAATTGAAATCCACTGAAAATTCTAGTTGTTTTGGTTCCTCTTTTCATGGATCTTTACTAGTAATGTCGGGCATTCCTTTGTATCATGGTATAATGCGCGACAATACATATAGGTCACTCATGGAAGTGGACATTCCCTTGCATAATGTCCTGGTTGCTGACAATTGTGACATACCATTGGTCCTCTACCTTGTCCAAAACCTCCCTTGGATCGACCTCGTCCTCTATAGCCTGCTCGATCTTCTCTCGATGCGTTATACTGAGGCGCCTAATTGTATTGCACTATATTGTATTGAGGTTGTGTTGCATTGTATTGTGGTTGCGTGTTATTGTATGGTTGTTGCACAGTATTATACTGCTATTGCGCAGTGTTCTATGGATTTGGAACTTGATTTAACTATGGCGTTGCTTGCCCAATCATCATTTATGCCTACACTCTATATGTATCTGATGTCCTTTCTCGCATCAACTCCATAGTTCTACAATCTTTGTCGTCATGGCCCACTGACTTGCAAAAGGTGCAATATGAACTCTTTGGGATTGTCTGGTATTTCTACATCATCGTGCAGTGATAAGGATCGTGACCTAGTTTTTTGCAAATTTCACACCATAATCCTCCAGTTGGTAATGGTTTTGGCATTCCTGTTGCCATATACTTCACGAATGTAAGACATTCATTCTTGTGGTGTCATTTCGTCCTGCATGTAGTACACCAAAAATATTCTTGTTTGTCCTTGTTCTTATTCTGGTTCAGCTGAAACGTTAGATTCTTCAAGTCCTCCTTCAGTTCCTCGATAGCTGGGTCCTTCTGTTGGTACTGATTTTCCTCCAATTGTAGGTTGCCTGTGTCTGGAATTTCTGTTGTCTCAATGGATAATTTAAGTGTGGGAGTAATGAGTTGACAAATAGGTGTCGATGTTGCATATCAGTCATGAGATATTTTAACTTTCCCTTCAGTCGCTTGAATCTCTGATCAATCTCCCATACAGACTCTCCAGTTTCTGTCGGATTTCGATCATCTTGTTCATGTACTGATCCTTTGAGATCAGCTTCTAGAACTCATTTATCAGTAACTTCTTAATGTCTTTCATTCTCCTTGTCATTCCAGGGGCATTGTTTGTGTCTAGACTCATGTACCAGTCTACTGCGCGGTCTCTTAGTGTAATTTCTAGTTGTGCAAGTTTGGTATCTTCATCAATGATATGTTTTTCTTCCTAGTTTTTTCACAAATGAACAAATTCTTCTCAAGGTATTTTGTTGCTTCTCCTCAAAATTCTGGCAACCTGATGGTGGGATCATGTCCTGCCATTCTGAATGTTGAACTACTACCTCCGCGCGGTGTAGATACCTGACTAGTGCTACCTGAAATGGATCCTCTAGTTGTTGTTCCTTGTGTGGATGTACTTCCTGATGTCTGACTGCTTCTGAACTTTGTTTTCCTAAACGGTGGTGTTCTCTTTGGTGTATTAGTCGCACATGGGTTTATGGGTTCCACACTGACATTAATATGGATGGGATGGTTTCCTTCTCCTCCCTCTCTTGGACCTCTCGTCTTCCTCTCATATGTTGTGTGAAGGATTTCCTCAATATGCTCCACAGCCCGAAGATCCTCTACCTCTTACTCATCACTCACCAAGCCTTCCCTCGTGACTACGAATCTCTTCTTGGTATTCACATTATATTGGTAGGGTACTACGCTACGCATATTTTCAGTTGTTTCCATGATCTTCTTGATCTGGTCATCATCCATCATGATTGGGTCCAAGGGTTCCTCCTTATTGCCCTTATCTTTTCCTCCTTCAATTTCTCTTCTCTCTATCAGTGCTTCCCCCCTTCCCCCATGCATGCAGGGAAGTTTAGTTGTCTGACTCCATTGTCATTACACCTTTGTTATATAGCAGTATCTTAATATAAGTATACAGCGATCGAATGCACCTTCCTCGGGGTCCTCGTAGAAAATCTTGCTTCATTGCGGTGTACGACTTCACTGTGTCAACTTCAAACTCTGTTATAAACCCTGCCACAATATTGTCAAGCCAAAAGTCGACTACGTGGGTGAATTTGTTTTTCACCTGCTAAAGCTACTCAATATGTATTGGGGTCCACTCTAGCTATCGAACCCGGTTCGTTGCATGGTTATCCTTCAACCTTAGTATCCACTACTATAATAGATGTGGAAAATCACAGAAAATGACTTTGTGCAAATCAGTAAACACGTATTTCTCAAGATATTTGTGAGGTGTTAGTCTAGGGTTTCTATTGTCTTTCTTTTCAAACTCTAGCTCCTTAGTTCCTAGCCAAGTTTCAATCTCTGTTTTTGTGGGATTCCACGGTCTCAACATTCCCTTCTAATAGCTCATTGGTCTCTGCCCTAACCTTTTCTTGATCTGCCTCTGACAGATCTTGGACTTATATCCTCTATTGAATCCTCTCTTGTTCCTACCTACAGCAATGGAACCATTTGTTGGTTTAATAATTTCTTCTATATTGTCTGAGTTTGTATTGACCCAGGGTTCATGTCTTTCAAGTTTCCAACAAAGCATCTAAAACTATAGGCCCTCCTGGTAAACCAGAAGGCAACACAACTCAAAGGATGCACTGCACAGTCTCACCCGAGATAGCTTTAATGGGTGGTTGTAAGACTCGGGTGTTTACAGACTAGGATTGAGTATGAGATATGAGTGCTAACCATTGAACAATATATTGTTACTTATAAATGCAACCTATTATTATCTACAACTATGCAATAATTCCAATAGCTTATTCCCTCAATATCGCAACAACATTTAAACAAGCAGTATAATAACTCGTTCATTCAACATAATAATAATGGTTGAAGATAGAAAATATATGCATTCATTCATCACACAACACAGATGTTATCATGGTTCACCCCCTCCTAGGCTACGTCCACAAATATTTGGCTCTTGGCTCTTTTATTATAGTCTTTCGTATCTACAGCATCGTGTGCTTACAACTCTTCTCAGTCTGGTAAGATCTATGTAAGGCGAACTAGATTGCACCAAGATCCACAGCCTGTGATCTAACCCTCAATATATACCACTCCTCCTCTCCTCTATCTCAACAACTTATACAAAAATGGGTCATACAGCAAAACATTACCTATTGCATCAACTCATGCGTAACTATAATAACCACAATACTATTCCAAAAAACCCAAACCCCCGATGATACCTAAGTATCTATATTTATACATTTCGGGCTCTTCATTCATTTACAATACCTTACCAAAACCCTAATCCTACCGTCATTAGGCCTTCCTCCTATGCATGCATGTTGTTCTTCCTTCCAATTGTTGCTTTCTTTGCATGTGCGCGTGGTGTGCTTCCTTCCAGCTGTCGCTTCCCTTGTGCATTCTTTCTTTCCCAAAATCCCCCATAATTTTCCACTTTGGCCTGCCTCTAACAATGGCCTTATTCAAAAAATCATCCTTGTTGACCTCTTCAAAATAGGTTGGTTCAATCGTAGATAAGAGTGCTAGGTGTGTTTGTTCTGGTGAATGGATTCTTATTCTAGTCTCAACTCCTACATCTTTGTTTCCGATAATCTGATCTGAAGGATGATTCTTATGTACTCATCTGCTAGGTGTCTTTGGAGGCACTTGTTGAACTTGCTCTTTTGCTTCTGTCGGATCCTCTCTATCTTCCCCTTCTACTTATTTTTCATCTTCTGCTTCTTGTTCATAAAGTTGTTCCATTTATTCATTTTCTTCTTCCTTTAATGCATGTTTACCTGTTTCATCAATTGTTACATTGATGCTTTCCACAACTTTGTTCAATATCAGGTTGTAACACTTGTATGCTTTCCTTATACTTGAGTAACCAACAAGTACTCATTTTTCCACACGAGAGTCAAACTTTCCCATTCTTCCATCTTCTCTTTTGATGTAGCATTTGCTTCCAAAAACTCTAAAGTGCTTCACATTTGTTGGTCTTCCTTTCCATAGCTCATAGAGAGTTTTGTCAGTGTTGTTTCTGAGTATTACTCTATTTTGAATGTGAATTGTTGTATGCACTGCCTATGTCCAAAAGATATCTATCAATTTGGAATCCATTAGCATTGTTCGAGCCATTTCTTGTAATGTCATGTTCTTTCTTTCAACAACTTCATTCTGTTGAGGTGTCCTAGCAACGGAGAATTGTCTTTTTATTCCATGTATGCTGCAGTAGTCCATAAATTCCTTTGAAATGAAATCTCCTCCATTATCATATCTCAAGCATTTGATTTTTGAATCCATTTCATTTTCAACCATTTCCTTGTAGACCTTGAAGTTTTCAAAAGCTTCTGACTTATTCCTGAGAAAGCAAACTACAATCATTCATGTATAATCATCAAACTAATAAAATAAAGTATTTCTCACCTTTTAAACCCTTTGTTGTAGTTGGTCCAACTAGATCATTATGCACAATTTCTAGTGGTCTTGTTGTTGAATATTCTTTTGATTTAAACATGGTCTTTGTTTGCTTTCCTTGTTGACAATGCTTACATAAAGTGTTGGTTGGTTCCATTATCTGGGGAATTTCTCTAACTACTTCCCTTTTGTTAATTTTGACAAGGTTATCAAAATGTATGTGACTTATTATGATCTGAAAATGATCTTTTAAATGATTGTGGTTGAGTTATTATGCATGTTTTTATTACCATTTAAGAAGCTTAATGAAAGAGGAAGAAGATATGAGAATATATCACAGCCATAAAACAATTTAAATATCTGAACATAATCATAAATAACAGCAAACCATAGCAAGAGAAGTGATAATGGAGTTTGGAAATCTCGTCTACATCTCCAGGCCTTTGTCTCAGTAAGGCCTCAGTGGGTGAGGCTTATTTATTTTTGTTCAAATCTCAATAAGTACATCACAGCAGTACCATAAGGATACAAGACTAATATGATCTTGTTCTCCTATATCTCTAGAACCCAACAAAAGAAACGTCACTCAAAACGGATGACCGGAGCTCCCAGGAATGGCCCACAAAGATGTGCTCCTCAACAGCTTCCCTGCATAAAAATGGCTCTGGCTTGCATTTCCTTCAGCATAAATATGCTTTTAATGTCCTTCATGGCCTCAATAAAACCTGGTTTATATAGATCTAGAGTTGGTTATCATTCCGCAACTTCCTCCCAAAATATGGCCTCAAAAAGAGCCCAATATCACCCAAAAATGGGCAAAAATCTCTAATTACCGGCCAAAAATCAATAAAATCCGCAAACCATACCATAGGGTAAAAACCCTCTTTATGCACAAATATGGGCTAAATCCCCCAAAATAGGTGTGCGCCCCCTATAAATTAGGTCATATGGATAAGAGGTGGCCAAGCGCCAGCCCAAAGGGCTGTGCGTTGGCCCTTTAATCCGAAATCCATGGTCATGTGGCAAGAAACAATAGAACCGCGCCCTAAATAAATGTGCCTAAACCACGGCCTTAGCTCCCGAACAAAAAGGCAGACAGGTGCTAACCATATGTGTTTGTGGTTGGATACATAGCGCTCGCACCCCTATCAACAGTGGTCATGTGTGCAAAATAAATCGTGGACTAGGCCCCAGCCCCCTTTCGCCCATACATTAATACATACACTTTACATAGTGTAAAGTGGGTTTTATTATACAAGAAATAACGTGGAGGGTTGGCATTTGGTCATTTTTCAAAGCTTTGTTGGCCAATAGGTCATGGGATTGAATCCCATTGGCTCCAATATAATTTTTCCATTCAAACTAGTGATGGGGTGTCACCTGGCACCCTTTCATTGGTCCTCAAAGATGCCACTTGTCAACACTATATTGGTCCATGTCACTGCCCAGTCACCCTGTTTCTTGTGCTTCCACATGTCACTTTTTTGATGTCATTGTTATGACGTCAGCAGGATGTCATGATGACATCATCATTGACTTTTGTCAGTTGAACTGTTGATTTTTTATCTATTTGGGGAAACAATCAGCGTGCGATAACTTTTGCATACAGCGTCCGTTTGAGAAAGTAAATATATGGTCGAAATCAGCGTGACGAGATGGATGCAATGGAATTGTTTTTTGTCTGATTCCAAGAACTTTCATTTTTTATCCTTTTCTAGACCTTGGGAGCCTCCTGGATCTGATTCTGGATCACACCTCCCCACTACGGAACTTTTGGTGCCCAAAAGGTTATTGACTAGTCAACAAGATCAGGATAGGCCACCCAGCTTGTCCTCTGTCTCTGAACTCTATCTTGTGCACATGTCTCATCAATATCAACTGTAACACAATTATGACAACTGACAGCATATTGTTAACCATTTGAACCCTGTCACATTTTACTAAAGCCACTATCATCCATGTAGACAACATTACTAATGATAGTATCAAAAACATGACTGCAAAAGAGCTGATATACTTGTAATATTTGCACAACGTGAGCTTATCTTGAAGCAAACCGTGATTGATTTTCCATTCAACAATCATTTCATGTTCTTTCTTAAGATCAATTACTTCATTTGAAACCATTATTGGTTTGTTTCTTGCTTGAACTACCTTCTTGAATTGTCCCATTGTTTGAAGTGTTTTATTTGCCTTAACATGATGAGCATGAACCACATAATCTTGACCTTCTTTGGTTAATTGATATTGATTCTTTGTCTTGTAGAAGATTGTCTTACTATCATGTATGTATGGACTACCTAAAGCCATTCCACGTTCACTTAATGGCACTACATCACATGTTACCTTGTCCACATACTTAGATAAAATTGCAAATTTGATTGTGCACTTCTTTTTTATGTGTGTTTGATGATGATTTTTTATCTATTTAAGTGTGTAAGTCTTATGATGTACTTGTGTTTTTAACCCCAATTGCTTAACTAATTCTTCTGAGATTAGATTAGATTGAGATCCATTGTCGATTAATGTGTCTATCTTAGTGTGTCGCATGATCGCCCTTATATGAAACAAGTTACTTCTACAATCAATGCCTTCACCAATTTTACCTGCCATACCAACCAATGAGACCTTTGATTCATCACCAGAATATGATCCCAATTCTGTGGGCCTTGTTGTCGCTGCAACTATTTTCTTTCCTTTCTTTTCCTTAAACCACTTTGGCCTCTCCTCGAGATGCAACTACCAACATCTTTCCTCATCATGCCCCTCTTTCTTGCAATGCTTGCAAGAGGGATTATCTTCCTTTCTCACCACTGCATTTTCCTTTTTTCCATGCCACTTCCTCTTATCCTCTTTCCTTGAAGAAGATTCCCCTGATACACCTACTTTCCCTGCTTCAATATATGTAGCTTGAACAGAAACCTCATCAAGGTTAGTGGGTCCAAACATGAATATAGTATTTCTAATATGTGCAGGTAAACCTCCTATATACTTCATAAGGGTTTCTTGTGTATGTAAAGGGATATCTAACATCAATGCCATTTTACGAAATCTATCTGTATACTCTTGCATTGTTTGTCATTTTCTTAGTTTTAAAGATTGTCATTCAATTAATTCTTTTTCTTTATAACCCAAAGGATAGAATTGTTTCCTAAGTGTGGAAATGAAACTTTGCCATGATGGAAATACATTACTCACTTGTTTTCTTTTCTTTTTCAACTTGCTTTGCCACCAGATGAGTGTTGTACCTGCAAGTCTCAATGATGCCAACTTGATTTGTGTGGCCTCATCCTTGATATGTTGCAAACTGCAATAGAACTCTATATGTCTGAACCAATTGTCAAGTTTCTTTGCATTAACTTCACCATCATATATGGGTAATTCGAATTTAACATCAAGTTTTAACAATGGCATTTCATTCTTATGTTTATGTACATGTTTCTTTGCATTGGATTTAGAACTTGAACTTGGAGAAGAATGAGGTGATGATGGAGGTGAAGGAGGAATTTGAGGAGGATCCTCTCCCTCTTCACTTTTTCCCTTTGAAGATTCACCCAAATTTGGTTTCTTACGTTCCAAGTAATCCTCGTACAAAACTTTCATCATCTCCGACATGGAAAAGAAAGTTTTTCGAAACTCTTTCTCATCCTGAGAAAACCCTTCTTCCGATGCCATCTTCTCGGTGTGAGAAGCTCTCTTTATCAATCCAATTAATGGATTCTCTTCAACAAGCTCACCTTCACCACAATGTATCCTTTCCCTGGTTAACATGCAAAACTCAAATCCAAATGTCAACTAGCCCTGATACCACTTGATCCAAAAATAATCTTTTAAATGACTGTGGTTGAGTTATTATGCATGTTTTTATTAACCATTTAAGAAGCTTAATGAAAGAGGAAGAAGATATGATAATATATCATAGCCATAAAACAATTTTCAGATCTGAACATAAGCATAAATAACAGCAAACCATAACAAGAGAAGTGATAACGGAGTTCGGCAATCTCACCTACGTCTCTGGGCCTTTGTCTCAGTGTGTGAGGCTTCTTTATTTATGTTAAAAGATCAATAAGTACATCACATAAGTGTCATAAGGCTACAAGAATGATCTGGTATTGTTCTCCCATATCTCTAGAACCCAACAGAAGAAACGACACTCAAAACGGATGACCAGAGCTCCCAGAAATGGTTCACAAAGATGCGCTCCTCAACAGCTTCCCTACATAAAAATGGCTTTGGCTTGGCTTTCCTTCAGCATAAATCAGCTCTAAATGTCCTTCATAGCCTCAAGACAGCCCATTTTATCTAGATCTGGATTTGGTTATCATTCCCCAACTTCCTCCCAAAATATGGCCTCAAAAAGAGCCCAATATCCCCAAAAAATGGGCAAAAATCTCTAGTTACAGGCCAAAAATATAAAATCCACAAACCATAGGGTAAAAACCCACTTTATGCACAAATATGGGCTAAATCCCCCAAAATAGGCGAGCCCCCCCTCTAAATCAGGTCATATGGACAAGAGGTGTCCAAGCGCCATCCCAAAGGGCTGTGTGTTGGCCCCTTAATCCGAAATCCATGGTCATGTGGCAAGAAACAATAGAACCACGCCCTAAATAAATGTGCCTAAACCATGGTCTTAACTCCCGAAAAAAAAGGCAGGCAGGTGCTAACCATACGCGATGGTGGTTGGATATGCAGTGCCTACGCCCCTATCAATAGTGGTCACATGCGCAAAGAAATTGTGGGTTGGGGCTTAGCCCCAGCCCCATTTTGCCCATACATTAATACATGCACTTTGCATAGTGTAAAGTGGGTTTTATTATACCAGCAATAACGTGGTGCATTAGCATTTGGTCATTTATCAAAGCTTAGTTTGGCCAATAGTTCATGGGGTCGAACCCCATGAGCTCCGATATAATTTTTCCATTCAAACTAGTGATGGGGTGCCACGTGGCACACTTTCATTGGTCCTGAATGATGCCACTTGTCAACACTGTATTGGTCCCTGTCATTGCCCAGTCACCCTGTTGCATGTGCTTCCACATGTCACTTTTTTTATGTCAGCGTGAAGACGTCAATAGGACGTCATGCTGACATCATCATTGACTTTTCCCAGTTGACCTGTTAACTTTTTAATTGTTTGGGGAAACGATCAGCGTGCGATAACTTTCACATACAATGCTCGTTTGAGAAAGGAAATATATGGTTGGAATCAGCGTGACGAGCCGGTCGCAATGGAATTAGTTTCGTCTAATTCTGAGAACTTTCATTTTTTAGCCTTTTCTGGACCTGGGAAACCTCCTGGATCCGATTATGGATCAAATTCTTATGTGCCATAGCCAACTTTCATCTTCCCTTCCTAGGAAACAATTTTCATTTCCAATTTCACTTAATACATATATGTTGTTTGAATTTCTTGCAGTTGTTGCAATCAATTTTCTTGAACCTTCTTTTCTTATCTCGAACTTTTGTGAATCGAAAGTAACTTTATGACCTTGGTCACAGATTTGACTCACACTTAGAAGATCATGTTTCATATTTTCTACTAGCAAAAAATTTTTTGCCTTGGTATTCTTGTTCCCAATTATGACTGTGCCTTTCCCAATGATTTTAACTGAATCATCATTTTTGAATGAGATTGATCCATCTCTTTCCTTTCTTAATGTAAGAAACATGTCTCTATCACATGTCATGTGTTTTGAACAACCATTGTCAACATACCAACCACGTTTCTTATGTTTAGCTTGTAGAGTGAGTGTGCATTCTTCATTGCTATATTGATTCTTCTTTTTTATCCATGTCCTTTTCTGAGGTTCATGTCTATGATTGTTGTTGTTTTGTTGTGGTTCTCTAGGAGGGACTATCATTCTGCAATCTTTGGCCATGTATCCAAAGTTGTTACATTTGTAGCATTCCACTTCAGTGCTCAAAAATTCAAACATGTTGTAACTTCTTCTATGTGTTTCACTAGGCCTTCTTGGATAACCGTTTTGTGTATGACTTTCAAACTTGTTTATGTTCCTGTTGTTATCTCTGCAATGCACAGTTTTATGTCCAAAATTATTGCATGCATAAAATAAACCAAAAAGTATAGTTTGATACCTAGGAATTGAAGATATTCTGAAAGGAGGTACTCATATGAATCCTTCTTCTTCCTGAGGCCTATATGTTTCTGTCATTCGTTGATTCTGAAATCTGAATCTTCTCAGTGGAGGAGTGTCCCTGTAATTTTCTTTGTAGACCTTCATATCCCCTTTGATTGTTTCTACATAGTTTTTTGGATATGTTTCTTGTTTTGTTGTTTTGGAGCTTGATCCCTTTTCTGTCTGATTGTATCCAAGCCCTAACTTGTCATGATGAGGTTTTTTACTGTTGATAATGTCATTCAAAACTTTTGAGTTATTCTGCATATTTTTCTTTTGAAGATCTTTTCTTAATGTAACAATTTATGCTTCCAAATTTCCAGTGATCTTGTCTCTTCCTTCTAGTTGTTCTTTGAGTGCTTCTTCAATTATTTTATCTTCTTCAATTTGAACCTTCAAATTTGTGATCATTTGTTCTAGTTCATGAGTGTCCTCTTTCTTGTCTAGTTCCGCTTGTAGTTTCTTGTTTTTCTTCTTTTCTCTTCTGATAACTTCTATGGCACACAACAATTCTTCTTGCTAGTCAACTTCTGCCTCTTCATATTATTCTTCGGCCTCTTCATATTCTTCTTCGGAGTCTTTTTTATCAGAGTCTTCTACTCCCATGAATAGAACTCTTTAAGTCTCATTGTCACTGACTTCATCTTCATCTGATGATGAGATGTCTTCTTTGGTGCATAATCTTTTCTTGAAAACTTTCTTTGTGGTTCTTTTGCCTTTATATGTTTGTTTTCTAATTGAGTAACCTTCATCATTTCTCTTTTTCTTATGAGGACATTTGTTAGAAAAATGACCAATACTATCACAATTAAAACAAATCAAAGGAAGATTACCTCTATACATGTCGTTGGTTCCCTTGTTCAATCTTCTTACAAAGTTGGTCACTTCTTCATCACCTTTTGAGACATCACTGTTGTTGTTATGTTATTTTTATTTTTTCTTTCCCTTTTTCTTTGACCTTTTGGATGCTTTGAAGGTTGCTTCTTTTATATCTGGATTTTCCTGTTCAGTTCTCATTTCATATGATGTGACGATTCCATGTAGTTTGTCCATGATTATTGAGTTTAGATCTGCTCTTTCTTCTAGTGGTCAAATCTCATAGGAAGAGATCTTAGTACCTTTTGAACAATTACAGATTCTTTGATTTCTTCTCCCAATTCCAATATTGCATTTATTATTTCATCGACCTGTAAAACGTAAGCTGCAATGTTCTCATCTTCCTTCGTCTTTAGTTGTTTTAACTGACCTTTGTACGTTTGAACCTTTGCTGCTTTGACTTTTGAATCTCCTTCATAAATATTTCGAAGTTTGTCCCAAATCTCTTTAGCAGATTTACAATGTGAAACTTTGGTGAATACCGATTCTCAAAGACCATTCAGAAGTGCATTTGTGGCTTTGGAATTATTTTGATCGAGTTTCATAGCTTTGTCATTTGTCGACGGAACTGTTGGTGTTGTGTATCCATCTACAATTGATTGCCAAATTTCAAATCCATGTACTTGTATATATGTCTTCATCCTTATGCTCCAAAAGGCATACATTTGTCCATCAAACTGTAGTATTCCATTTTTATACACATTGTTTCTCTCCATGATCTACTTTTCAGTGGTTAAACTAATTTCTGAAGGAACCTGCTCTGATATAAATTGTTGGATTATTGAGAGGGGGGGTGAATCAATAATAGAGAAATTTAATATTTTTTAACCATACAATGCAAGTGTTATATCAATGTAGCATTATCATCCAATATTTGCAAAGTAAATAAACAATGAACAAATGAACAATCATACACATACACAGTACACCAGCGTTTTTACGTGGAAACCCAAAGAGGGAGAAAACCACAGAATGTGTTTTCTTATATGTCTTGAAGAATTACATTCATTGGAAGCACCAGCTTCCTTTGTTTTCCAGCTGCAACTGGAAGGAGGCTCCAACACCCTAGTTTCTCAGGCTAACCTCAAGGAAGCTCCAACTCCCCAATTCTCTGGCTACAACCAAAAGGAGGCTACAACCCCCTATGTTCTCCGACTACAACCATCTGTCCTTGCCCCGTCCAACCGCCCTGACGTATAAGTAGAATGATGGAACCATTGTCACACTATCACTGTGAGATATATTGTTGTAAACTTGTACCAATAAACCTGCACCAAACAACATGTACCAATAAACCTGCACCAAACAACATGTACCAATAACCTGAACCATATATCAAACATGCATCAACCTGTACCTCAAACTTTAATCAACATGTACCATAAACAAGTGCATCAACCATGCACCAACCTATAATCAACTTGTACCATAAACAAGTACATCAACCATGCACCAACCTGTATCTCAACCTACAAACCTTCCTTAACTTTAACAACAAGAGATTAGCATTTTCATCAAACTTTACTTTAGTCTCACATGACTAGTTTTGGATTAGTCAAAAACTCTAACTTGAAATAATCATAACTATGTACCTTTAATGAATAAAGATCTAAAAATAGTACACAATGTTCTTCAGTGTGTTTTATGCAATTCCTCTAGGTGTCACTACTTGGAACCTCTCATAAAAGGAGTTATAGCAAAAATGACATACCTTGTTGAATTATGGCTTATTCTAGAGAGAGAGCTTGTAGAGCGTGCTCCGCACGGAATATTTGTTGTATGGATCTGAAAATTTTACACAAAATACTACAAATTGTACTCTAACCAACACATTTGGTATTACTGAAATTGGATCCATTGTAAATAAGTTATGACGTTTTTACCCAAACACTTGTTTTAGACTAGTTTCAGGACTAGCCACAAACTCTATTTTCCACGAAGTGTAACTCCAAAAATACAATGACCCACAAGCTGAAATTCATACCACGATTGTTTGGATATGTTTTCTCAATGGCCTCCCAATTTCACGGTCTGAATCATTCTAGAAAAAACGTTATTGTGTGATGCAGGAGCATCTCTCCACATCAGCCAGCCAGCCAGCCAGCCGTGTCAAGCGCATGCATTCAAGAGGAAGGGAGGCGCAACCCTCATCTTCTATTTTGTAATTGAATGTAATTAATTGCTTAGGTTGTTGAGCCATAAAGTCGTGCCCTTGTGCAGGCTGTAGATAAGATAGGCCTTTAATGTTTGTAAGGTTGAGATATAGATCTAGATGTTGGACTAGACATCCCATTCAATGTAATTGAATAGGGTAGGTAGGTTGGAGGGAAGCGCTCGAAGAGCCCCCTCGGGCAAAAGAGATTATGTATCTCATTTTGGTAAGGGTGGTAGAAGGAGTAGTGGTTGTAAGAAGAGATAAGAGCCAAGACCTTGTTACAGGCCGTGCTCAGGAACACCTTGTAAATACATGGATTTGTCGTTTAATATAAACAGAAGCAGTTTTTTCTGCATGTATTTCTGTGTTATGTGGATGTCTATGAGTGTTCTTCATATGATATGAATGTATGTTGTAGATGTATGATGTTATCATGCATTTGCAGGAGTGTGTCTGATTTCAGGTGAAGGTCTTTGAGGCTGCATACCAGAAGGGTGTCACAGAACGTTGCGGGTTCTTATAGCCATGCATAGAGGTTGCACTTCTGAATTCTGCGGGTTCAAACAAAGACGTGTTGCGGCACAGGAACTGAAGTCAACAACTCAGGGAAGACCTCAAGGTTGTTGAATACCTTGGAGGCTAGGCTGTGGAGAAGAACACAGTTGCAGACAGAAGCTCTGAGGAGTTCTGTGGAGCTCTGCCAAGTGGGCATTGAGCATATGCACAATGGTGCATTGAGAAAGAACTCTGCTATGAGTTCTTAAGGAGGACCAGAATCACTAAGGATTTTGAGGAGCTCTGCCAAGTGGGCATTGAGCATGTGCACAGAGGTGCATTGAAAGGAACTCTGTTGTGAGTTCTTAAGAATTCAGAATCATAGAGGATTCTTGACACTCTGCCAGGTGGGCATTGAGACATTATGTAGGTAGGCACAGAGGGAAGAGAACTCTTTGAGTTCTGTATTCAGAGGAAGAATCCACTGAGGGATCTTCACAGGGTTGTTGAACACCCTGCAGACTTAGCAAGAGGTTGCTTGAGTGAAGGATAGCCGGGAGGGCATCCAAGTAATTTATCCATCTGTGGGAGAAGAAAGAAGGATAAAATTCCTTAGGGGTCTGAGCGGTTGAGAAGCTTAGGAGGGGCAAGTGCTTACAGGCCCAGAGTCATAGCTGCAAGGAGTGCAGGGGTTGAAGGACTCTTTGGAGGGAGTTCAGAGTCTATAAAGCTCAGGAGAGATAGCGTTTTCATACGCGGAAGAGAGGACTCAAATTCGTGGAACTCGCAGAGAAGGGAGCAAAGGTCGGGGCCTTTGGCCTTTGGAATTCTTCCAAGTGCAGGAAGAAAGTGCACAAGCTCAGGAGGGAGCACAGCAGCCGTCAGATCGGCGGGAGGAAGAGATCTGGACCATTGGTTTCCACGTCTAGGGAGCAGCAGGAAGAGCGTGCAGGAGAAGAGATGATCTGAGTCGTCAGATCTTGTGTAAATCACCCGTCAACCGTCAGATCTGATAGGAGTTGCACGGGGTTTTAAAGCTTTGTGAACAGGAGGGTGAAAGTCTTGAAAGGAAAAGTCGTCCATCGATGTTACAGGGATCGGGATATCGGGAATCCCGTGGACACGAAGTCCTTGCACTTCATAATCATGAAGCTTGAAACCCCGACAAGGAGGAGAGCTCCATCGTGGGGCCAACTATCAGCATACCGAAGAAGGAGGGAAGTGCCATTGTGGGCCAGCTGTCAGCATAGCGGAGAGTCAGGATTCGAGAAATTGGTGGTCCCGAGAGAAAATTCATTTTGGCATTTGAAACCCGAAAGTACCGAGGGAGATCAGGGACCGTTGGTTTCATAGGCGATCATGACCATTGATCATGCTAAAGGCGGACAGGGATTGTTAACTGACGTCATATCGGGAATCGGGATATCGGGAATCCCATGGACAAAGTGTCCATGCATTTCGGTTTCGCGAAGTCCAAAACCCCGAAAGGACATAAGGTTGCGGTCTTATGGGAACAGGTCACATGGACCAGGGCATAGCCAAGAGAGGCTAAGGTGAAAGGGAGCGCATCGGAAAATCGGAGATAGGAGTTCGTGAGGAAAGGGAACTCTCGACATCGGGAAACAAGGAACCCCGAAAATGGAAGGTATATGCATTTCCCGTTGTGGAAAGAGCAGCGGTCGGGTGCAGAAGACCGTGGGGGGAAAAGAAGGACCTGTGGATCGGGTTTTAGCAGAGATTCCAGGCAGGAATCGAAAGAGATGCTTCGGCTCAGGAAATGATTGATCGATCCTATGAGCAGGAGGCGCGAGGTGGTGGCCCTGTCTTGACTGCTTCATTGTGAAAATGGTGAGATGGCATGTAAATAACAAACCTTAGAAAGCATCATCAAAAGAATTTATCCTCCCTTGAATTTCGGCCTTCTTTACTTCACCTTCCCTTTGAAATTTGGCTTAGATATCCTTTGGTTACCTCAGTCACCTATATATATTCAATATGCTCAAGTGTGATTCAAATGAGAGAACCTTGCCTCTTATTTATACTCTCTAAGTAGCTTCCTTAGAAGCATCTTCTAGGCCACTTTGTCCACATAGTTACCTATGTCCAGCTTTGCCCAAATTGTCACTTGTCCATGTATCGAATAGCCACATGACCACTTAACCCATTTTCCTCATTTTAGGGTTAACCTTCTTATAACCACTTTCCATAATTAGAAAGTTCCCCATTTACTTTATTATTGAAATAATCCTCCTTGAATTTGTCACTTCACTCTATTATTTAAATAATCATTTTTAATTGTCACTTCACTTTATTATTTAAATAATCCTCTTTGACTTTGTCACTTCACTTTATTGTTTAAATAATACTCTTTGACTTTGTCACTTCACTTTATTATTTAAATAATTTATTCTTTGCAAGCACTTTGACTTCTTTGACCTTTTGGGATTTCAAGCCAATCATATGAGGGTCCTTCAACTTCGTAAGGCCATAACTCTCAAACCGTGAGGAGTTATGTGACGTTCCACATACCACCGGAAATGGAATGACACGTATTATCTATTTAGAATAGTCTTACCTACAAATATATCAAAACTCATACCATTATACATCAAACAAACTTGGGTCCATTACCCAAACCTTTGTGCTACCGGAATTCGCTACCAGACTTTCTTCAAGGGTTGACATCAATGACAACCAACCCAATTAATCAACAGGTTTTTAATTGATGGTATGACATACTACCTAGAGAAATGGTTAAATGTAGGCTCTGAAAACCATAAATCCTCCTTTACATGACCAATCTTATGTGTTAACATATGTCTCCATAGGGGATGGAGACCTCCCTGTCAGGCTCCAAGAACATGTAGTTCCAGTTCGTTATCCATTGGGATGGTGGATTCTTATTCAAATACTAAAAGCAAACTGAAAACTGAAATACTTGAACACAAGCTTATTTATATACATGACCCTACTCTAACTGAGTTTTACAATTTGCTCCTGTGAAAACAAACTTCCACCATAGCCACTCAAACTGTTTGGTAACGGAATTCTTCTCTTCACTGCAAATGATCCATAAGAAGCAAGAAAAGTGTGACAACTAACTAAATACATTCTTAGGATCACCAATATTACCACCAAATGCTGACAAAATGATAAAATTTGCAGGCTCCAAAGCATTTGAAAAGTGCAACTCCATGTATTCATTGACAGGGTCATGAAACTGATGGCAAGGCATACTTAACTAATAAAAGGTTACCTTCTCTTCTTCAAAGTTTCCCACGGGTTGTTTGATGTCCTTTGCAAGCACATGTGATTGAATGACAGACAAAGGCATTTGTTGGTTTAATTGTTGATCTTCATCTTGAGAACCACTTGTGGGTTGACTGCTAATCATTTATGCATGTACTGTAAGAACAATCTGTTGCTCATACACATGGTTTTTATCAAAAATGGATTGTCCATAAAAAACCTTTGACTCTTGACATTTAGAATGTTTTGTTTCAATATGTTCTCTATCCATAAAGTGTTCATCATCAAAGTTTTTGTCAACAACATGCTTCTCTTGTTCAATATTTGAGACAGTGACTTCATCAGAAGCAAGGTTTTCAAAGATATATACTTCAAGGACAAAATCATCCACTGTCTCTTCCTCATAAGAACAACAAATAAAATCTTCCTTCAAGTCATGGGAAATAGGAAAATAAAGAGAGGGGTCTTCTTTAACCTCACAGTCAGGAGAGCAACTTAATGCAGCTTGAACACTTTTCTCATATTCCTCACAACAATCATGAAAAAGAAACTCATAGGAGTAATACCTTTTACAGTGCAAATTGAAAGCAGCATGGAATTCTATCAAGATGGATATGCTTGCAATAGGAAGAGAAAAGTACCAATCTTTGGCATCATCCTTTAGGGAGAACATAAACATTTTCATTAAGACATCCTCCATGCATTGATGAAAATTAATGAGATGCTGAGCAAGATCATCATCATTTTCTTCTCTGGAGATAAACATTAAATCTACCCATTCTGATAGAAAACTAACTATCAGTTAGCATCTAACTGATCTCTGAGAAGTCGTTCAAACCCTCCTTGACAGGTGGAAACCTCCCAACAAGGCTAATATCCAACAACTATGAAAAATAGAGAGTTTGCAACACATTTCGCAGTGCACTGGTGTTTTAATTTTTTCTCTCAAATGCCAAACTGGGTCAAGCTAAAATTTGGTCAAAAAGTCAACAAGGATATCATCTTCCTTCACAAAAGAATTCAGAGAAACCCACATCACCGTTTTTTATTTATGATCAAATATGTAAAAGCAGCTGCTACAGGAAATTTTGCAGCACTTGTCTCAGTTCGCAGCGCATGTGTCAGTTTGCAATGCCAAAGGAAAATCAAGTGGCCACACTCCTTTCCTGACCTCCAAACAAGACAAAAAATCTCATGGAGTACCTGATGGCTATGAGGTTGATACTGGTAATTTTGAATTTGCACTAGGATGTCTACAACCTATCCAACCTACAACCCTCTTCCTTAGCTAGTTCGCAACGCCAACTCAAATATAGCTTGCACACTTCGAGGAGGTTGTTAGTTGATGGTATAACATAATCCCTGATGAAATGGTTACATGTAGGCTCTGAAAACCATAAATCCTTCTTTAGATGACCAATCTTATGTGTTAACATGGGACATTCTTTGGCTCGTCGTTACTAGGTCACTATGAGTAATTGGGAATGTACCTATTGCTTTGCCTACAGATTAGTTATGCAATTATTTTATGGGTGTAGAAGAACATCCTTATACTTTTATGTATTTTATAGTTTTTTTTTTAGTATTTAGTGATGGAACAAGTATACAACATAAATAATATTTTTTTTCAAAGAAAGAAAATGCCTATCATACTTGGGGTTACTAGTCTAACCTTTGTTGATACAATCTCAAGACCATGACGTGCAACATCATGGTGTGAAAACGGAATTTGACCAATATCTGAAACAACTCATTGATGGTTTTTAAGGGGCTAGATTTCTACTCTTACAAGAAACTTCAAAATCTTGGTTTGTTAATTTGTTTTCTTACATACAAAGAAAACAAACATTAACCAATTAAAAATAATTCTAGATCATACTCCAAAACCAAAAAAAAAATTTACCTTATCATTAATATCCACTAAATATTCAATATGAAATATCCTATTTTAACATCACCAGCCTTATAAAAAAATATCACCAACCTTACCATATATATATATATAGTCCATAAACAATTAACCTTTACCTCATATTCAAATGAAAAATAAACAATAAAATGTAAAATCCATACTCAATAGTTTTTTAATATGTAAACATTTTTCCTACCATTTGCAACGTAACTCAAAATCTCGTTCAACCACATCATAAACATTTTATATGTGATAAAATTATTTGATTAAAGTTGTTTTACCATTTAGTGCTTGTAATATTGTCTCAATGGTAACATCATAATTCAACAAACTAATAGTTTACTTATTAAAATAAAATTATGGATTTTATGTAGAAATAATTAAAATAAAATTGGATTTCATGAAGAAATAATAATAATAATAATTTAGTTTTAAGATTATGATCATACACTAAATTGGTGTATAAGACTTATTTGTTTGTGAGACAAGGGACCCTTTTCATGTAGCCATTTAATTGCTAAAGTCTATAT
>JASDQU010104388.1:89676-99929 GCA_032191745.1 Picea mariana | reverse complement strand
CAGGGTCACTCTCCCTTTTATACTATAGCAGCTGGCAAGAAAACTTTCTTGCCTCGACTTCTATAGGACTTTACTCATCTCACCTTTCCTCTGGTCATGAGGAGTTATATACTCTGAGTTTAATATAAAGAAATAATTATACTACCAAGGATCCTACCTGATTCTATCAGATTACTTTAAGCCCACAAAGGTATTAACCATTATATAATCAGTCGTCATCAGTGCCTGAGGTTCCAACTGCCCATGCTTAGAGGCAGTGTCACGGACGTCAGGTGATCCACCTTTCGGGCTTCAGCTACCCTTGAAAGAACCCTGCCACCTTCAGCTATCCACATTCAAGTCTTATTATCAATGTTAATTAGCATATCCCTACTCAGGTAAGAGTAGTTATCACATGACAAGGGCAAAATAATTTCTTCTGCTAAAATTCAACAAGAATTCCCAAAATCACAGGTTCAATCTGCAGTCCTTTTTCCTCAAGGAGTAAATACAGATAGAAGTACCTATTTATGTGACTCTCGCATGATCCCAACCATGCCAAGTGTTGTAACCATGCTTTGATACCAATTTGTAACACACCCACGACGGGGAATAAAAATTTTCGCTTTTCTTAAAGGACAGAATCTCCATTCATAGTTCCTAATTTGGAAGGTCAGGGAACCAGTCCGACCTCCTGGTCAAGGATCTATGATTCTGAAGCCAAACAATTCTCTGAGACCTTGATGTTCTCGTTCTATACTTAAACCCAGCCTCCTTTCATACTTCAATCCTCCAGAATTGATTATCTACGGGCACCTGTCCTACTCAATCAATGGTCCTGCCTTCATTCTGAGAGGTTGACCTTTCAACCCAGATCAGCGGTCCAACATCCCTCTTCTCGATCAGCGGTTGAGATTCCTTCCAAGTCTCCGGACTTCTGAGATCTCAACTCTCAAACCTCTCTTTCCCAATGGCTTTTACCCAGATTCTAAGATCCATTGACGCGTGTCTCCCCCAAATCTAACGATAGAGGATTACTTCGGGACTTTACCTAAAGTGTATGGATCTACGCCACTCTCCTCTTATATCTGACGGCTACAAATCACTTCAGGATTGTACTTGGAGTTCATGGATTTGCGCCACATCTCCCTTATATCTCACTGTCCAAATATTTCTTCAGGACTTCAAGTCTTCGCACTTCGGAGATCTCAGTTCTCAAACTGAAAACCCACTTGAGATTTTTCCCAGAGTTTGAGATCTGTTGACAAGTATCTCCTCGCAGATCAATGACTCATGGCTCTTCGACTCTTTGGGCTTTGAGTGTCTCAACACTTCAACCTCCACCTTCCTCTAGATCTTCCGACCTGCTGACACGTACCCTCCTAGATTCAATGGTCCATATCTCCTCTCTCATAAATCTTGATTTCGTGTTTTGTGACTTTGGAGGTTGCCTTACCTCTGTCTCCCGATTCTCGATTTCCCGATATTCACCCATGTCAAATCAATGGTCAAGAAGGGTTCTGATAGATCCTTAGATCTACGGTCCAGATCACGTTGCAACTTCAGGTTTTGAGAGATTAGTCGTGCCAGCGTGCGAATCACCCGATGTGCAATCTTGCAAAGACTGAAGGAGTCGAGGCGTTAACGCCTACGCCCCTTCTTCAAAACTATAACGGTCGCGACAGACCCTGGGTCCTTCCGAACGGATCTCATCCATTCATCTTATAAACAAAAGGATATTCCCTTTCGATACTTGAATCATTCATCCTGAGCTTCATCAGTTATGAAGGATTTAAGAGCGTTATGCTCTTTCTCCTGGGATTAACACTTAGAAGGGTCTTTTGCACTATTCTTGCGCTCCTTCATCAAGCCTAGAACTTAAGTGTTTCTCAGTCTCTTCTTGCCTCACAGAGAGCTTGTGCATACCTACACTACCCCTCCTAATCTTAACAACTTCGTCCTCCAAGGGACTCAGTACGATTAGGAGGGTCGACATGCGTACATGAAATTGTACCTAAGGTCGATGAACTCACAGTTCATGGCTCTGGCTTAATCCACCACGGAACGCAAGCATTGATGTGTATAAAAACACATCCAATTCATATAATTTCCTACTTGCCTGATTACACAATCAAGCAGGAATAAAGGGGATATTGTATAATCATTAAGCAAATATATCCATCCCTGCAACATTCATAGGATATCCAACTTTAATTCATTGTACCACTTAAATACACAAGATATGCGAATACTTATCTATTATAGGTGGTAGCCAACTAACTGACTGTGGGTGTTTGTCCTTCCACCCTACCATAGGCTTAGAGGCATTCAATCTTAGCATTCTGACCACCCATGTGCCAAGCCATGATATCACCTAGAAACTCTTGCAGTTATCAAGGGTTCTTTCTATGTTTAGCTTCTACTCAAGTTATGTTCTCTGCAACGTTTAGATATTTCTCTCTGTTATGGCCTCAGCGAGGTTTATCAGATGCTCACTTAGCACCAAGCTCGCGGCCTTCTATTTCTTATTCGCTAGAGAGATATGCGCATCTCCCTTACGAGCTTGTGCACCCGTCTCATCTATCCTCTCTAGTTGTCCCTGTGTATCTATCTTACCTTCCTTTCTTTTGGAAGGTTCCCGACCCATCACATTCCTTCTGTCAGAAGGAAGCTCGAGTCTGTAGGTCTCTATGGTACTTCGGGCTGACATTCTACAGCTAGACCATGCTCCCATTCATGAGGGTAGTTGATAATTCAACAACTAGTCCTTTCTTCATTAATTGATTTCTCTCCTTGGGATCCGAAGGAGGTTTTTCATCCTCATCGAGGAAAATTTGGGGTTATTTGATATAATGAACCCTCTCGTATAGTTTTCACATTCTTCCTCTAGTGATATCATGGCCAATAATTTCAAGGCTTCACCCCCACAGTGAGTTATTGGCAACCCAAACAATAATACATTTACATTGTCCACATGCCTTAGCATGGTAATTATATTTTATGGTTAAGTTACAAACTAGGGGAAACAGGGTGTTACAATCATCTGCATTGATAATCTTGTTCATGAGAGGAATATCAAAATCACTAGAAAAATGATTACCATCCTCACCAATGTCATTGGATCTTCCATAAAAATATTTACTTGAAGGAAAATCATCATCACCCATAAGATTGTCAATGCCATTAAGATTCTCACTTGGAGAAAATTTTCCATCATCGTCGTCGGTACTTTGAAAATCCTCATTTGGAGGAAAATCATCATCAACATTGTGTCCACCATTGACATAATCATCTTCACTGATTTCAAAATCCCCACTTGAGGGAAACTTTTCATCATCATGTTTATTGCCTTGAAAATCTTCATCGGTATCTTGAAAATCCTCACTTGGACGAAAAGCATCATCATCAAAAATGTTGCCTTTTAATTTATCACTCAGGAAAGAGTGTCCACCAATGGCGTAATCATCTTCATTGCTTTGAAAATCCCCACTTGAGGGAAATTATTCATCATCCTCATTATTGGATTTAAAATCCTCACTTGGAGGAAAATATCCATCATCCTCATCGGTACCTTGAAAATCCTCACTTGGAGGAAAATCGTCATCCCCAGCACTGCTTCCTTTAAATTCCTCATTCGGGAAAGACTGTCCAACATTGCCATAATCATCATCACTACTTTTAAAATCCCCACTTGGGGGGAATTATTCATCATCCTCATTCGTGCCTAGGAAATCCTCACTTGGAGGAAAATCTTCATCAATACCTTCAAAATCCTCACTTGGAGGAAATTCATCATCACCAACATTGTTGTCTTTAAATTCCCCACTCGAGAAAGAGTGTCCACCATTGTTATAATCATCTTCACTGCTTTTAAAATTCCACTTGAGGGAATTCTTTATCATATTCATTGGTGCCTTGGAAATCTTCATCGATACCTTGAAACTCCTCACTTGGAGGAACATTTTCATTCCAATCATTTAAACATTGATCATAGTCTCCACTTCGACCTACATTTTGATTATTTTCATTACTATTAAACCGTTGAATAGATTTATCACCATCATATTCCTCCTCTTCATCATCGGTGTCTTCAAAGTCCTCTGATTTAGGACTTTCCTAAGGAACATGTTGAATAGAATTGCTTACACTATGATAAAACTTTTGACTAGCTGAAAAATACGATGCCTCATTTGCATTACAAGCATTCTCATCGCATTTGCTAATCCTTGTTGAAATATTGTAACTTCGAAGAATATTCTAATTAATTTGAGTTATTATCTTATAGATCAAATCCCCTTTTGTGGTTTGATCATGTTGGGTCTTGCATAAGATCAAATCCCCTTTTGTGGATTGGTCAAACCATATTTATATGGCGGTATTTGTAAATTCATCCCCTAGTGTTTATAAAGTAGTTTTAACCACTTCTATAAGAAATCGGCCCTACCATGTGAAGAGACATAACATTGGCACCTCCTCATCTAGTATTTATATGTGAGGATGGTGCCTCACTTACACACTCACACACTCACTCATCTAGTGTGCATATTTTGAAGGTAGATGCAGTTGTAGGAGGAAGGAGAAGAGAGGTGCATGCTTAGTCTTGGTTTATTCCTTGTGTTTTGGTCTTAGTCTTGGCATTTTATTGGCAATCTATTATTGAGGAAGTTTTTGTTGGGTTTTCTCCCCCATGAGGGTTTCCTAGGATAAAATGTTGTGTACTTGTGATCGTGTTTCTTTCAATGATCCTCTTTATGATGTTGTTTTGTAAATGCATTGAATGCTCATGTAATTTGGAAATAATCTAATAACAACAGTAAAAAATTAGCATAGTATCATAACAGGACTGAAAGAGACCAACTCACAGTTTATAAAAAAGTGGCTAGCCTCAGCGCACCCTCCCCAAAATTTAGTTTTTCAGTGTTGCTGCTGCTACAAAATTAGGGTTTCTGCACAAACCCTGAAAGTGATATTTTTACCTTTGTTGAAGGATGTTGGTGAAATTAATATCACCTACGGGGGCACATCTAGTCCCTGGATTAGAATTCCAACATTTGAAGTTTGATAAATTAGGGTTTCCTCATAAAACCCTAAGTTGCAGTTGTAGTACCAATTGCAGTTGAAGTTGCAGTATCAGTTGCAATATCATTTGCAGTTGCAGTGCCAATTCCTTCGTGCCAATTCCTTCATGCCATTTGCAACACCAGTTGCGGTACCATTTGTAGTGAAATTTTTTGTGAAGTGTTGAGACTGATTTTTATTGTCCTAGTGCGCCTTACCCTAGAAAATCTCCAACTAACTTTAAGTTACAAGTTCAAGCACCTTTGAAGTTTTAAAGGTTCGTTATTGCTTGCCATTATTGTCGAATGGTGCCACTACCTGCCAATACTGTCAAAGGTATGTACTTACATATGTTCAAATTGTATCATTATTTTAAAGAGTATTTGCAGGAGAAAGGCTCTTTTGTCTAAGAAACAATCATAGATCCAAAAGGATCTTAGATCTAGCACATTTAGAGGAACTATGCACCCCAGAGGACAGGTTGAAGAAATTACTTTTCATCTTGAGTGAAGGAGACTTAGAAGAAAAGCAACACACTCATTCTTGAGTACAAGACTCCAGGCTCCAAGTTTGATTTATTAAATTGATAAGACTCAAATTTACACATATCAAGTTTGATAACTGCTAAACACTATAGTTGTGATAGCAATCTTTGAAAAAAATTATTATTGAATATTTGGTAGCATGTGAGCAATATTGAGATAAATGCTTACTGTAATCATTCACCAGATATAGCTAACATCTCCTCTAAGAGAAACTTATTGTTTTGTTTCCAGGTTACCATGGAGAAATGATTTATCACAACACTAGAAGAGTGTTTCTCCCATTCCTTATTATTGTATTTCTTACTTTTTACCCTTGTTTCAGGCAGGTCACAAGTAATAGCTCTAAAGGATCTACTGTGGCGATTATTCTTGCTATTGTTTTATTATTATTATAAAGAGTATTATTCTTGTCTGTTATTTCTCCCTTGTTGTTCTTGTTTCGGGCAGGTCACAGGTGATAACCCTAAGGAGGATATAGTGATGGTTGCAGGAGGCAACTTATTATATGAGATATGGAGCAGACTATCCAAGTTGTATACATGAACATATACATCCATGTACCAAAGAAGATGAAGAAGAAGATACTTTTGAGATACATAGTATCTCATATGGAGATTGATTGTAAAGAGAAGAAGGCTCCAAATATGACCAAACATTAGAATAGAACTCACAGTAGACTTTATCAATGGATAATGAAGCCACCTTGACAGGAAGGAGAATTTGTTTGAAGTATGAATCAGCTTTTCATATTAAGACTTGGTATTCAACACCAAGTATATTCTATAGAGACTATGAAGTCTTTGTCGACTCATAAGAAATCAAGACTCACAATGAGCATGATCTCAGAAAGGATAAGATGGGAAAAAGAGACATCTTATAGGACTAGCAGACATATGCGATGAGTTGAGAAGACTAGATCGTAGCTTCAGAGACCTCTAGGAGATATGAAATATCCTGAGAAGATTTCCTTGTTTCAATGACAGAGGAGGAAGCTAGTCAGAAGGACTGGGATATGGATTTTTCCTTAAGACCAGAAGGGAAGTAAGTGGTGACTTCCAAGATCTAACAGATCAAGCATGTTGCAGATAATAGTATAGAGATGTACAAATCTTGATTTGTGTCCAGAGGATTCTCCGAGCAAGAGGGATAAGACTATAACGAGACAGTTGCCCCAGTAATCGGAAGAAGTATATATAGAACAAACATGATTAATTAAAAGAAGTCAACATAGTATGATATTCAGAAGGAGAAAGTATGACAGTCCATGTATTTGATATTGAGTTATCAAGAATTCCAAGAACCAAGCACTTGCGGCTACTAATGCTCCAAAGAGCAGTGGAAAAGACAAGAAAAAAGGAACGGGTAAATTTCCTGAATCAAAGAAGGAGAGATCTGCACAATCTTCAAATAACTCTTCTGAGCCTAAGGGTAAGAAGAAGAAGGAAAGAACACTTTGCAGCTACTATTCCAAAGGTTTTCATCCTGAAGAAAATTGCATGAGGAAGACTATCGAAGAGATGGCTAAGCAATTGCAGCAACATAATCTCACGGTGCCCGAAAATGCAAAGAATAAAGATGATAATAGAACGGGAGGGAGAGCACGAGATGGTAATGCTTTAATGGATGTCACATCCACTCCATCAGCTTGGATCCTTGATTCAGGTGCATCAAACCATATGGTTGCATCAAAATATGAATTTTCCTCCATCGAAGAAAGCACCATATCCCCAATTTACTTGGGAGATGCCACACCCGCAAAGGTGTGCGGAGAAGGAATTGTTGATCTTGAAGGGGGTTGCTTCACAAATTTGCTTCATGTTCCCTCACTATCCACAAATCTTCTCTCAATATATCATATCACTCATTTTGGCTCTGGAAGGAAGGTGGATTTCACTCCGGACTCCGCAATGATTACTGACATTTCCACGGGTTCACAGCTTGCACATGGAATTGCAAATCACAGTTCCCATTTGTATTTCTTCACCCACTTTGTTCCTAAATCTATTAGCATTGTATTTTTGTCACAATATAATGATATCAGCAGGTTATGGCATGAAATATTTTTCCATCTAAACTATAAGTACTTGCATCAACTCAGCAAGGAAAACATGGTAGAAGGATTGCCAACTATTAAATTCACAAGCGGTGTATGTCAAGGATGCATTCTTGGCAAGCATTCAGAGCAAAAGTTTGACAAAGGGAAGGCACAGAGAGCTTCTTCACCTCTTGGGCTGATTCACAGGGACATTACGGGCCCATTCCTGCAGCCTTCAATCAGTAAGGCTCGATATGTACTCACCTTCATAGATGATTTCTCTCGCTTTACTTGGGTATTTTTTTTAAATTAAAATCGGAAGTATTTGAATGCCTTATAGAATTTAAAGCACTTGTTGAGAATGAGTCTGGGTGTAAGATTAAGATACTCCATACTGATAATGGGGGGGAGTATGTCAACAAATATGTGCAGCAACTTTGTATTGATGCAAGTATACAACTACAACACACAGTGCCATATACACCACAGCAGAACAGTGTTGCGGAGAGGAAAAACCGGTCCTTAAAGAGATGGAAAATTCTATGCTACAGTCAAAATAATTATCTCCCAAGCTATGGGATGAAGCTATTAATTTTGCAGAATACATTTAGAACCGAGTTCCTCACAAATCACTCAAAGGAACCACTCCTTTTGAATGTTGGACCGGTAAGAAACCGAAAGTGTCACACTTTCGTATTTTTGGTTCACAAGCATGGGCTCACATTCCAACAGATAAGAGGAAGGATTTGGAGCCTCAAAGTGTTGAATTTATATTTGTTGGATATCCTGAAGGTGTCAAAGGATATAGATTAATGGAATCTCACACTGAAAAGTTCATTCTAGCTCGAAGTGTGAAGTTTGAAGAAGAATCACTGCATGATTTTTCAGAAGACCCTGCCGAGGAACCGCTTGTTGTCACTGATGAGGAGGAGTCAGAAACTTCTTCGAGAACTTCGGAACAGCCATTAGAGAAGCCTTTCAGGTATAACATGGAGGGTGAGGAGCAGGTCATGGCTTCTCCAACTCAGTTTCCAACTTGGGCAAAGAAAACCCTGCAAGATGCGGGTGAACTAGTCGACGATCCTGTGGATACAAGAAGGACTAGATCACAGTTTTTTGGGGCTCCTCAAGCCCTGGCTGCCACAAAACATTTGTTTCCCATACATTTCTATATGTCACTTGGTTCATATCCAAAGTCACACTCTGAGGCTACTGGAAACCCACTCTAGGAGGCTGCCATGGATGAAGAGTACTCTGCTCTTATGGAAAACAACACATGGGACTTGGTTCCACTTCCGAAAGGAAGAAAGCTTGTTCAATGTCTATGGATATATCGAAAAAAGATTGTTGCATATGGTGAGATCAACAAGTACAAATCTCGACTGGTTACAAAAGGATACTCACAGGTACATGGCATAGACTACACAGATACATTTGCATCTATTGCAAAAATGGACTCCATTCGACTAGTTTTGTACATTGCCGCTTCTCACAGATGGGAAGTTCACCACATGGATGTGAAGAGTGCATTTCTTCATGGATATCTCAAGGAGGATATCTATATGGAGCAGCCACAAGGATACATTCAGAACTCTTCCCTCATTTTCAGATTAAAGAAATCTTTGTATGGCCTAAAACAGGCTCCCAGAGCCTAGTATGCAAAGATGGATTCTTTCCTTCTTTCCATTGGATTCATTCGATGAAAATCTGATCCAAATGTTTATTTTCTGCAACATGATGATTCCCTTTTGTTGATAGTACTTTATGTAGATGACTTACTGATGACAGAGAACCTTACTTCAGCTATTGATTCGGCAAAATCAGCATTGCACGATCGATTTTCCATGACAGATTTGGGACTATTGCACTACTTTCTTGGTCTTGAAGTTTCTCAGTCTACTTCAGGGATCAAGATGGCACAGTTTAAGTATGCATCAGATCTACTTGTCTGCTTTTAGATGACAGAATGCAAGCCAGCAACATCTCCCTTTCTTTCAAGGGTCAGATTTGAGGATGTGGGTACTACATCTTTGGTGGACAGTACACTGTATTGGTAGTTGGTTGGGAGTTTGTTGTATCTTACTCACACCCGACCTGATATCTCTTTTGCAGTAGGAGTTTGTTCCGGATATATGCAGGAGCCTCATGAGCTTCACTGGAAAGCTGCAAAGAGAATCCTTAGATATGTGAAAGGTACTCCCAGTTTTGGTATCTTTTATGCTGCAGATTGCCCACTTTCACTGATTGGGTACATAGATTCTGATTGGGCTGGCGATGGTACAGACCGCAAGTCCACCTCTGGTTATGTTTTCAGCTTTGGTTTAGGGCCATTTTGTTGGTCTATCAAGAAGCAATCCATGATTTCTTTATCTACAGTAGAGGCAGAGTATAGAGGTGCAGTGAATGCAGCTACACAGGCTATTTGGTTGCAGGGGCTTCTCTCCGAGTTTGGTATTCAGTATCCACTTCCAACTGTCATATTTTGTGACAATCAGGGGTCCATTCAGATATCGATTGATTCAGTTCAGAGGTAGAGGACCAAGCACATCAAGATTCACATGCATTACTTCCGCGAGTTGTTTCGTGACAGAGTCATTTCACTGTAGTACTACTCCATAGAGCAGCAGGTTGCAGAC
>JASDQU010104388.1:55512-70161 GCA_032191745.1 Picea mariana | reverse complement strand
CGTGAGAATCACCTGATGTATGATCTTACGAAGACTGAAGGAGTCGAGGCATTGACACATGCACCCCTTCTTCAAATATAACGGTTGCAACAGACCCTGGGTCCTCCCAAACGTATCTTATTTGTTCATATTCTAAACGAAAGGATATTCCCTTTCAATACTTGAACCGTTCTTCCTAAGCTTCATCAATTATGAAGGATTTAAAAGCATTGCGCTCTTTCTCCTGGGCTTAACACTTAGAAGGGTCTTATGCACTATTCTTCCGCTCCTTCATCAAGTCTAGAACTTAAGTGTTTCTCACTCTCTGCTTGCCTTACAAAGAGCCTATGCATACATGCACTACCCCTCCTGAGCTTAACCAACTCCGTCCTCCAAGGGACTTAATACGATTAGGAGGGTCAACATGCGTACATGAAACTATACCTAAGGTTGACGAACTCATAGTTTGTGGCTCTGGCTTAAGCCACCATGGAATGCAAGCATTAATGAGTATAAAAACACATCCAATTCATACAATTTCCTACTTTCCTGATTACATAATCAAGCAGGAATAAAGGGGATATAGTATAATCATTAAGCGAATATATCCATCCCTGCAACATTCATAGGATATCCAACTTTAATGCATAGTACCACTTAAATACACAAGATATGCTAATACTTGTCTATTATAGGTGGTAGCCAACTAACTGACTATGGGTGTTCGTCCTTCCACCATACCATAGGCTCAAAAGCATTCATTCTTAGCACTCTGGCCACCCCTGTGCCAAGCCATGATATCACCAGGGAACTCTCGCAGTTCTCAAGGGTTATTTCTCTGTTCAGCTTCTGCTCGGGTTCTGTTCTTTGCAACATTTAGATATTTCTCTATGTTATGGCCTCGGCGAGGCTTATCAGATTCTCACTCAGCACCAAGCTCGCGGTCTTCTATTTCTTATTCACTAGAGAGCTCTACGCATCTCCCTTACGAGCTTGCACACCTGTCTCATCTATCCTCTCTGGTTGTCCGTGTGTATCTATCTTACCTTCCTTCTTTTTGGAGGGTTCCCGACCCATCACGTTCCTTCTGTCAGAAGGAAGCTCAGGTCTACAAGTCTCTATGGTACTTCAGGCTGACATTTTACAGCTAGACCATGCTCCCATTCATGGGGGTAGTTGATAATTCAACCACTGGTCCTTTCTTCATTAACTGATTTCTCTCCTTGGGATCCGAAGGAGGTTTTTCATCCTCATCAAGGGAAATTTGGGGTTATTTGATATAATGAACCCTCTCATGTAGTTTTCACATTCTTCCTCTAGTGATATCATGGCAAATACTTTCAAGGCTTCACCCCCACAGCCAGTTATTGGAAACCCAAACAATAATACATTTACATTGTCCACATGCCTTAGCATGGTAATTCTATTTTAAGATTAAGTTACAAATTGGGGGAAACGGGGTGTTACAATTCCCTCCCCCTTAAAGGAACATCATCCTCTGTGTTCTTTCTCAAAAAAAACACCTGTCATGCCTTTCCCATTCAGTTGTTTCAGAAATCTTGATCTTTCTCTCTCGGTCAGGTCCTTTTTCAGACCCTTAATCTTTGTTACCTGCTTTCATTAATTCTTGGACAATCAAGCACATTAATCATAGTCTTATGCGAAAACATTGCATAAAAATTTCTAGGAAAATTTTCATAATCTTAGCTCAATAATTATCTGCGTGGTTTTTGGATTTGTATCCACATGGTTGTTTTGTTATCCATAATCATTGTTTTTCCTTGACATACCCCTTGGGTGCATGATCCCAATCAATAGTTTACAATAAATATCAAGGTTTCATCTTCCTTGAGGTCACTCACCCTCACGGCCCAGGCTCAAGCATCCCCTTCACTGCTATACAGTCCCTCAGGTGATCCATCTTACCCTGCCAAGGTTTTCTCCTACAGAAATAATTCCAGAGACTCTATCGAGTCTTACAGTCAAGGCGTCCCTCAGACTTGCTCTGTCGAGGTGTCCCTCCATCTTGTGTTACCTCAACAGAATATATTTTAGGCAATCATGGCATATCACAGGGTTCTCATGTCTCAGTAGTAGCCATTGTTCATCATCTATCCTTTCTGGACAAATATTTTCTTCTTACCCGTATCACAGGCATACAGAAATTCATGAAACATCATCAAAAAAAATTAAATTCAAAATTTTCTTGTAAATCTGTCACCCACAAATTTCCAAATTCCACCTTTTGTTTTCATATTTGTTTCGTATAGGAACCCGATTCATAATTATGGGACTTTCCTTCCCATAGTGATTTGGCTCAGCAGGTAATTGGTCTTCCTTATGGGCTTACAATGTTGCCATATCCAAGACCCCTTTGCTTCCTGAACTTTCAACTTCAATCAGCTAAACAAATTGTTAGTTTCCCATGCACATATATTTTATTACACCTTTATAACGTCGTCACAAACAATTTCAGAGTTGTGCATACTAACAATCAATTTAACTTTCTCAAAAAAGGAAATACCATTCCTTGCAATTTGGCTCAGCAGGCAATCGTTCTTCATTATGGGCTTACAATACTGCCATATCCAAGACCCCTTTTCTCCCTGCAATTCATTCTTTTCATAGCCAAACAAACTGTTAATATTTCATGCATCCATGTATATATACATCTATATTCAAAACCATGCATACTAATAGTTCATCACATCTATATAAACATAAAAAGAGAATCGCATTCCTTGCCTATGCCTCATTTCAACATACCACACCTTTCAAAACGTAATTCAACATTTCAAAGGATTTAACAAATGTGCCATTATTCACGACCACATTCATACCCAATGCACCCTTGCATTGATTTCAAGTTTGTCACACATTATGACAGGTTCTCGACCATGGTGTGTTGGAATTTAACCAAAGTCTTCACCACATGGCTTATTCATTTTCATTCTGGTGCAGACCCCCCTTCTCTCCAAGGCTGTGCGACCTCACGGTCTAGTATCTTCTCAAGACTAAATTGAAACAGTCTTCGCTTCCCTGCTGGAACCTCTAAGAAACAGTCCACGGGTCTTTTTTTATAAAAAAAAAAAAATTATGCCCGTGTGAACAAGCGCTAAGCGCAAGTCTCCTCCATGTGACCACGCCTTGTGACCACACGCCTATCCGAAAAGTCACGTCGTGATTTCATGTATCGGCTATATGAGTCAATCGACTCTTCATCCTTCGAACTCCCGAGTTCTGAAATTCCGACAAGGGCCTAGCACATGCTAGCTCCTCCCTTGTCCTCCATCTATATGACCCTTCACAATGACCTGGGGCCAATCCTTTCGAGCGTGTCAGGATTTCATGTATCGAGAATTCATGATGCGATTCACTTCCCTTCTCCCAATCCTTCGATACCCAAAATTGTGAAATATTTGGATCTGATCAACAGTCCACACTAGCTCTCCAGCCAACAGCTATGATCAAGTCACGATTTCACGTTTCGTGAATTCTCACAACTCCGCCCTTTGACCTTTCCACTCTGCGAGTCAGTGAAATGTTGATCTCTTGCCACGTGACCCCTTCCAAGGGATGGTCCCGATGATTTCATGATTTTGTGTTTCAGGGTTTCACGAATTTCACTCTACTTCTTCCAAATCTTCTAGTTTTGTGAAATTCTGATAATTCCTCGTGATTAACCAATGCGCTACTTCTCTGAGATCTAATGACTTGAAATATTTTGACTCCTCCTGAATGGATCTTGAAAGCGATCTAATGACTGAGATTGGTTTCCTTACGATGAATGGCTCGTCGTTCATCTCCTCTTTTAGGTTCTCGATTAACCTGATTCGATTAGGGTTTTCTTTCGTGATCTTCACAATCTCGATCTATAGTTGATTGAAGGGATTTCTACGATTTCTTAGTAAAGGTTTTTTACCCCTTGTTTTTTTTTTTTTGGAGTCAACATAGATCATTTGGTTCAGACGCTCCTGCATCGTACAATCAGTCTTCACTACCAGAGGTTCACACCTCCATCATTCGGGTTCTCCTTCCCGAATCATACCCTACTTGGGTATCCATGGCATACAACTACCCTTTGAAAATTTTGTGCATAACATTAGACAATAAAATATTTTAGAAAGGATTCTTACCCAATCTTTTCATACCTGTTCTTGGCTGCTAGCACCCTCTTTCTGATTTTTACCTCATCAGCAGTGCTTTTAGGGGGATTCTTACAGTCCTATCAACAATCTTTCGATCGCAACATTCCCATGGTCATCCTCTACTTTAGGTTGTCCATCATTAGCAATTGTCTTCCTTGACGGTTCCAATTCCTTTCTATACACAACATGCATCGTTATAATCACAATTACATTAGTTGTAACATCAAATAAGATGCATGTATCATAATATTCAAATCCATAAAACATCTTCAAAATGTCCTAGTATATCTTTATGCATTTCATCACATTATCTTCAAGGGTCTCCATGAATGAAATACAAACAGTTCTCAATTGTTTTTGCAGTAATACAATCATCATCACTTATTATGTCAAAACATTTATTTTCATTAGTAAATCAGCTTTCTCATTCCAGAGGAAACATAACACATAGCAAGAAGGGATTTAGGGAGTCTCCCCTTCTTCCAATTCTTTCTACACCGCCTAAGACTTTTCAGCCCAGCTGAGTTATCTCTAAAGGCTTCACTGCCTTTTCTTAACATGGATTTAACCAAGCCTATTCAATCAAATATACTCATGTATCCATTCATTAGTCTTGTATTCATTACATGATGCTTTGCAGCCCATTGCCCAACCTTCAACAATTATTAGGATTGTGACTATGTTCTTCTGACAGAGTCCTACGTAGTTTCTTCACAGGGAACTCCCACCACATGCAACTTCTTTATTGCATTTCCACCACTACCTGTGATGGACTTTGTCTTGAGTTAACTTTAGTTGTTTACCAAATATTCCTTAAGAAACATAAACATGCGTGTTGGTCAGGTACCCAAATTATCTATCCATACATATTCTGGTTTGTTAACTTACTTCCATGATGTACTTAACCATATTCATAATCATCAGCCTGTGTGTAGCTTCCATAGGTATAATTCATATTCTACATACATCTCTACTTTAAAATCAGTCAACTCATGATTGTTTACAATCATCCTCATGTGATCCTCAAATGCATAATCATTTGCCTCTTATTATGACAACAGAGCATCCTTGCTCATTTACTCTCTTATCTATTTGTATTGGCTTTTTCTGGGGAGATGGAGCACATTTCCCTTAAGCTATCATTCAAAACAGAACTTTCATGACTCTTCAAAATGGAGTCAACCATGTAACCATGGTATTCTACTACTATTCATTCAATCTTGGCAAGTTCTAAGCTTGCATCACATTTCACTCATCAGGGCAACCATATTGGGCCTTTAGTATACTTATACTCTTACATCATACATGTGCATCACTCGCACATTCGATATCATTTGTATCTAACCGGTATTAATACCAAGCTTCATATCAAGAAGCTTCTCAATGCATTAGATCCATGCACTCAAGCATACACACACAACTAAGTATTCATCATACTAGCTTAGTTTTATCATTAGTGTTCTTTTAGTTAGATATTACAGTCGCTTACATGACTAATTTCACAGTTATAACTCATACTGGTGTTGCCTTCTCTTTATAGCAATGACCAACCAGGGTCACTCTCCCTTTTATACTATAGCAGCTGGCAAGAAAACTTTCTTGCCTCGACTTCTATAGGACTTTACTCATCTCACCTTTCCTCTGGTCATGAGGAGTTATATACTTTGAGTTTAATATAAAGCAATAATTATACTGCCAAGGATCCTACCTGATTCTATCAGATTCCTTTAAGCCCACAAAGGTATTAACCATTATATAATCAGCCATCATCAGTGCCTGAGGTTCCAACTGCCCATGCTTAGAGGCAGTGTCACGGACGTCAGGTGATCCACCTTTCGGGCTTCAGCTACCCTTGAAAGAACCCTGCCACCTTCAGCTATTCACATTCAAGTCTTATTATCAATGTTAATTAGCATATCCCTACTCAGGTAAGAGTAGTTATCACATGACAAGGGCTAAATAAATTCTTTTGCTAAAATTCAACAAGAATTCCCAAAATCACAGGTTCAATCTGCAGTCCTTTTTCCTCAAGGAGTAAATGCAGATAGCAGTACCTATTTATGTGACTCTCGCATGATCCCAACCAGGCCAAGTGTTGTAACCATGCTCTGATACCAATTTGTAACACACCCACGACGGGGAATAAAAATTTTCGCTTTTCTTAAAGGACAGAATCTCCATTCATAGTTCCTAATTTGGAAGGTCAGGGAACCAGTCCGACCTCCTGGTCAAGGATCTCCGATTCTGAAGCCAAACAATTCTCTGAGACCTTGATGTTCTCGTTCTATACTTAAACCCAACCTCCTTTCGTACTTCAATCCTCTGGAATTGATTATCTATGGGCACCTGTCCTACTCAATCAATGGTCCTGCCTTCATTCCGAGTGGTTGACCTTTCAACCCAGATCAGCGATCCAACATCCCTCTTCTCGATCGACGGTCGAGATTCCCTCCAAGTCTCTGGACTTCTGAGATCTCAACTCTCAAACCTCTTTTTCCCAATGGCTTTTACCCAGATTCTAAGATCCACTAACGCGAGTCTCCCCCAAATCTAACGATCGAGGATTACTTCGGGACTTTACCTAGAGTGTATGGATCTATGCCACTCTCCTCTTATATCTGATGGCTACAAATCACTTCGGGATTGTACCTGGAGTTCACAGATTTGCACCACATCTCCCTTATATCTCACTGTCCAAATATTTATTCGGGACTCCAGGTCTTCGTGCTTCGGAGATCTCAGTTCTCAAACTAAAAACCCACTTGAGATTTTTCCCAGAGTTCAAGATCTATTGACAAGTATCTCCTCACAAATCAATGACTCATGGCTCTTCGACTCTTCGGGCTTTGAGTGTCTCAACACTTCAACCTTCGCCTTCCTCTAGATCTTCCGACCTGCTGACATGTACCCTCCTAGATTCAATAATCCAAATCTCCTCTCTCGCAAATCTTGATTTCGTGTTTTGCGACTTTGGAGGTTGGCTTACCTCTGTCTCCCGATTCCCGATTTCTCGATATTCACCCATGTCAAATCAATGGCCAAGAAGGGTCCTGATAGATCCTTAGATCTATGGTCCAGATCATGTCGCAACTTCGAGTTTCGGGAGATTAGTCGTGCCAGCGTGCGAATCACCCGATGTGCGATCTTGCGAAGACTAAAGGAGTCGAGGCGTTAATGCCTGCACCCCTTCTTCAAAAATCTAACGGTCGTGATAGACCCTGGGTCCTTCCGAACGGATCTCATCCATTCATCTTCTAAACAAAAGGATATTCCCTTTTGATACTTGAATCGTTCTTCCTGAGCTTCGTCAGTTATAAAGGATTTAAGAGCGTTGCGCTCTTTCTCCTGGGATTAACACTTAGAAGGGTATTTTGCACTATTCTTGCGCTCCTTCATCAAGCCTAGAACTTAAGTGTTTCTCGGTCTCTTCTTGCCTCACGAAGAGCTTGTGCATACCTGCACTACCCCTCCTAAGCTTAAAAACTTCATCCTCCAAGGGACTCAGTACGATTAGGAGGGTCGACATGGGTACATGAAACTGTACCTAAGGCCGACGAACTCACAGTTCGTGGCTCTGGCTTAAGCCACCACGGAACACAAGCATTGATGTGTATAAAAACACATCCAATTCATATAATATCCTACTTGTCTGATTACACAATCAAGCAGGAATAAAGGGGATACTGTATAATCATTAAGCAAATATATCCATCCCTGCAACATTCATAGGATATCCAACTTTAATTCACAGTACCACTTAAATACACAAGATATGCGAATACTTATCTATTATAGGTGGTAGCCAACTAACTTATTGTGGGTGTTTGTCCTTCCACCCTACCATAGGCTTAGAAGCATTCATTCTTAGCATTCTAGCCACCCGTGTGCCAAGCCATGATATCACCTGGAAACCCTTACAGTTCTCAAGGGTTCTTTCTATGTTCAGCTTCTGCTCGGGTTCTGTTCTTTGCAACATTCAGATATTTCTCTCTGTTATGGCCTCGATGAGGTTTATCAGATGCTCACTCGGCACCAAGCTCACGGCCTTCTATTTCTTATTCGCTAGAGAGATCTGTGCATCTCCCTTACGAGCTTGTGCACCCGTCTCATCTATCCTCTCTGGTTGTCCCTGTGTATCTATCTTACCTTCCTTCCTTTTGGAAGGTTCCTGACCCATCACGTTCCTTCTGTCAGAAGGAAGCTCGACTCTGTAGGTCTCTGTGGTACTTCGGGCTGACATTCTGCAGCTAGACCATGCTCCCATTCATGAGGGTAGTTGATAATTCAACCACTAGTCCTTTCTTCATTAATTGATTTCTCTCCTTGGGATCCGAAGGAGGTTTTTCATCCTCATCGAGGGAAATTTGGGGTTATTTGATATAATGAACCCTCTCGTATAGTTTTCACATTCTTCCTCTAGTGATATCATGGCCAATAATTTCAAGGCTTCACCCCCACAGTCAGTTATTGGCAACCCAAACAATAATACATTTACATTGTCCACATGCCTTAGCATGGTAATTATATTTTATGATTAAGTTACAAACTGGGGGAAACAGGGTGTTACAATCATCTGCATTGATAATCTCATTCATGAGAGGAATATCAAAATCACTAGAAAAATGATTACCATCCTCACCAATGTCATTGGATCTTCCATAAAAATATTTACTTGAAGGAAAATCATCATCACCCATAAGATTGTCAATGCCATTAAGATTCTCACTTGGAGAAAATTTTCCATCATCGTCGTCGGTACCTTGAAAATCCTCATTTGGAGGAAAATCATCATCAACATTGTGTCCACCATTGACATAATCATCTTCACTGCTTTCAAAATCCCCACTTGAGGGAAACTTTTCATCATCATGTTTATTGCCTTGAAAATCTTCATCGCTATCTTGAAAATCCTCACTTGGACGAAAATCATCATCATCAACATTGTTGCCTTTTAATTTATCACTCGAGAAAGAGTGTCCACCAATGGCATAATCATCTTCATTGCTTTGAAAATACCCACTTGAGGGAAATTATTCATCATCCTCATTATTGGATTTAAAATCCTCACTTGGAATAAAATATCCATCATCCTCATCGGTACCTTGAAAATCCTCACTTGGAGGAAAATCATCATCCCCAGCACTGCTTCCTTTAAATTCCTCATTCGGGAAAGACTGTCCAACATTTCCATAATCATCGTCACTACTTTTAAAATCCCCACTTGGGGGGAATTATTCATCATCCTCATTCGTGCCTAGGAAATCCTCACTTGAAGGAAAATCTTCATCAATACCTTCAAAATTCTCACTTGGAGGAAATTCATCATCACCAACATTGTTGTCTTTAAATTCCCCACTCGGGAAAGAGTGTCCATCATTGTTATAATCATCTTCACTGCTTTTAAAATTCCACTTGAGGGAATTCTTCATCATATTCATTGGTGCCTTGGAAATCTTCATCGATACCTTGAAACTCCTCACTTGGAGGAACATTTTCATCCCAATCATTTAAACGTTGATCATAGTCTCCACTTCGACCTACATTTTGATTATTTTCATTACTATTAAACCGTTGAATAGATTTATCACCATCATATTCCTCCTCTTCATCATCGGTGTCTTCAAAGTCCTCTGATTTAGGACTTTCCTGAGGAACATGTTGAATAGAATTGCTTACACTATGATAAAACTTTTGACTAGCTGAAAAATACGACGCCTCATTTGCATTACAAGCATTCTCATCGCATTTGCTAGTCCCTGTTGAAATATTGTAACTTCGAAGAATATTCTAATTAATTTTGAATTATTATCTTATAGATCAGATCCCCTTTTGTGGATTGATCATGTTGGTTCTTGCATAAGATCAAATCCCCTTTTGTGGATTGTTCAAACCATATTTATATGGCGGTATTTGTAAATTCATCCCCTAGTGTTTATAAAGTAGTTTTAACCACTTCTAGAAGAAACCGGCCCTACCATGTGAAGAGACATAACATTGGCGCCTCCTCATCTAGTATTTATATGTGAGGATGGTGCCTCACTTACACACTCACACACTCACTCATCTAGTGTGCATATTTTGAAGGTAGATGCAGTTGCAGGAGGAAGGAGAAGAGAGGTGCATGCTCAGTCTTGGTTTATTCCTTGTGTTTTGGTCTTAGTCTTGGCATTTTATTGGCAATATATTATTGAGGAAGTTTTTGTTGGGTTTTCTCCCCCATGAGGGTTTCCTAGGATAAAATGTTGTGTACCTTGTGATTGTGTTTCTTTCAGTGATCCTCTTTATGATGTTGTTTTGTAAATGCATTGAATGCTCATGTAATTTGGAAATAATCTAATAACAACAGTAAAAAATTAGCATAGTATCATAACAGGCCTGAAAGAGACCAACTCACAGTTTATAAAGAAGTGGCTAGCCTCAGTGCACCCTCCCCAAAATTTAGTTTTTCAGTGTTGCAGCTGCTGCAAAATTAGGGTTTCTGCACAAACCCTGAAAGTGATATTTTTACCTTTGTTGAAGGATGTTGGTGAAACTAATATCACCTAGGAGGGCGCATCTAGTCCCTGGATTAGAATTCCAAAATTTGAAGTTTGGTAAATTATGGTTTCCTCATAAAACCCTAAGTTGTAGTTGTAGTACCAGTTGCAGTATCAGTTGCAGTTGCAGTGCCAATTCCTTCGTGCCAATTCCTTCATGCCATTTGCAACACCAGTTGCAGTACCATTTGTAGTGAAATTTTTTTTGAAGTGTTGGGACTTATTTTTATTGTCCTAGTGCACCTTACCCTAGAAAATCTCCAACTAACTTTAAGTTACAAGTTGAAGCACCTTTGAAGTTTTAAAGGTTCGTTATTGCTTGCCACTATTGTCGGATGGTGCCACTACCTGCCAATACTGTCAAAGGTATGTACTTACATATGTTCAAATTGTATCATTATTCTAAAGAGTATTTGCAGGAGAAAGGCTCTTTTGTCTAAGAAACAATCATAGATCCAGAAGGATCTTAGATCTAGCACATTTAGAGGAACTATGCACCCCAGAGGACAGGTTGAAGAAAGTACTTTTCATCTTGAGTGAAGGAGACTTAGAAGAAAAGCAACACACTCATTCTTGAGTACAAGACTCCAGGTTCCAAGTTTGATTTATTAAATTGATAAGACTCAAATTTACACATATCAAGTTTGATAACTGCTAAACACTATAGTTGTGATAGCAATCTTTGAAAAAAATTATTATTGAATATTTGGTAGCATGTGAGCAATATTGAGATAAATGCTTACTGTAATCATTCACTAGATATAACTAACATCTCCTCTAAGAGAAACTTATTGTTTTGTTTCCAGGTTACCATGGAGGAATGATTTATCACAACACTAGAAGAGTGTTTCTCCCATTCCTTATTATTGTATTTCTTACTTTTTACCCTTGTTTCAGGCAAGTCACAAGTGATAGCTCTAAAGGATCTACTGTGGCGATTATTCTTGCTATTGTTTTATTATTATTATTATTATAAAGAGTATTATTCTTGTTTGTTATTTCTCCCTTGTTGTTCTTGTTTCGGGCAGGTCACAGGTGATAACCCTAAGGAGGATATAGTGACGGTTGCAGGAGGCAACTTATTATATGAGACATGGAGCAGACTATCCAAGTTGTATACATGACCATATACATCCATGTACCAAAGAAGATGAAGAAGAAGATACTTTTGAGATACATAGTATCTCATATGGAGATTGATTGTAAGGAGCAGAAGGCTCCAAATATGACCAAACATTAGAATAGAACTCACAGTAGACTTGATCAATGGATAATGAAGCCACCTTGACAGGAAGGAGAATCTGTTTGAAGTATGAATCAACTTTTCATATTAAGACTTGGTATTCAACACCAAGTATATCCTGTAGAGACTATGAAGTCTTTGTAGACTCATAAGAAATCAAGACTCATAATAAGCATGATCTCAGAAAGGATAAGATGGGAAAAAGAGACATCTTCTAGGACTGGCAGACATATGCGATGAGTTGAGAAGACTAGATCGTAGCTTCAGAGACCTCTAGGAGACATAAAATATCCTGAGAAGATTTCCTTGTTTCAATGACAGAGGAGGAAGCTAGTCAGAAGGACTGGGATATGGATTTTTCCTTAAGACCAGAAGGGAAGTAGGCGGTGACTTCCAAGATCTAACAGATCAAGCATGTTGCAGATAACAGTATAGAGATGTACAAATCTTGATTTGTGTCCAGAGGATTCTCCCAGCAAGAGGGATAAGACTATGACGAGACAGTTGCCCCAGTAATCAGAAGAAGTATATATAGAACAAACATGATTAATTAAAAGAAGTCAACACAATATGATATTCAGAGGGAGAAAGTATGACAATCCATGTATTTGAGATTGAGTTATCTCCAGTGCCAGTTGGTGCAGTACATTAGTCGGGCCATGGAGACATGACTACAATAGAAGATTGAGTTACCTCCAGAGAAAGAGGATAAGCTAACCTTAGTGTCAGTTATTGAGCCACCCTTAGTTTCAGATGAAGTTGTTTTCGTGATAGAGTAGAGGAGTTACTCTCAAATTTCAACAACCACAGTGAGAATGGAGCAGACATTCTCAGCTTCAGAGCAACTGCAGGTGTAGATTCTTGATTCCAGAGGAATAGTTGCAGAGAGATTATAGAACGTACTCTCAGGAAGTGAGACAGATAATACTTTGCAGAAACCACATAGAACCAACACATGATTAGATAGATTGAGTTGTAGTTGAGAAAGTGTACCAGGTTGGTACAACGTGATTTGAAAATTTGGTTCGAAGTACAGGACATGAAGACTCATGTTTGCAGGTTGAAGAAAGCTCTGTATGGGTTGAAACAAGCTCTGAGAGCTTGGTATGGAAAAATTAGCAGTTTCCTAACGAGCTTGGGATCTACCAAAATAGAAGAAAATCTCATCACAGATTGCAAGAAGAAGCTTGTTGTAGAATTTAAGATGAAAGACCTAGGCCCAATGCATTATTTTTTAGGTCTTGAAGTTTGGCAGAGCCCATAGAAGATCTTAACTAACCAAGGGAAGTATACAGTTGTAATACTAAAAGAGATTTGATATGTTGGAATGTAAATCCATGAACACACCCATGGAAACGAATTTGAAGCTCCTGGTTTTTACTTCGTCAGAGTTGGTTGATGCTACTCTATACAGACAGATTATTGGATCATTGATGTATCTGACAAATACCAGGCCAGATATATGCGTTGTTGTGAACACCTTGATTCAGTATCTGATGGAGCCTAGACACGTTTACCTTGTAGCTGCAAAGCATGTGATGAGGTACCTTAAGGGTATGTTGGATTATGGTCTATGTTATGTTGGAGATCATGACTTCAGACTATGTTATTATACTGATTCAAATTGGGTTGGAAGTGCTTCAGACAGGAAGAGAACTTCAGGATGTTGTTTCAGTTTGGGGTCAACCATGACTTCATGTATAAGCAAAAATCAATCCAGTATTTCTCTCAACATGACATAAGCAGAGTACATTGCAGCATGTTCTACATGTTGTGAAGCCATATGGCTTTAGAAGTTGTTGACAACTCTGTTCGATCTGGAGATGGAAGCCACCATGATTCTATGTGATAACCAGAGTTGTATAAAGATGACGAAGAACCCAGTGTTCCATGATAAGTCAAACCACATAGAGATCCGATATCACTACATTCGTGATATGGTGCAGAGGGGAGTTGTAAAGCCCTAATATGTTGGCACAGATGAGCAGGTTGCAGATGTGTTGACCAAGCCCTTGTCTCGTGTGATTTTTGAGTACTTCTGAGATGAGCTTGGTGTTGTTCGAAAGCACCTCCCTCGAAAGGGGGAGTGATGCTAATGATACAATGGTATCCTGACCAACATTGGATAGTTCCGTTAGGATTTTATATCCTAGGGGATTGAGCATCCCTGGGCAGATCCCAAAGGTCCAGTAAGGACGGTCTATCAGAATACTTGTGCATGTATATGCCAGTTGTGGTCAGTAGTGGTAGCTCTGTTAGGATTTTATATCCTAATGAATCTTATGATTCTTGGATAGATCCCGAAGGTCCGGTAAGAACGGTCTGTCAGAATACCATGTGGTAGCTTGTTAGGATTTTATATCCTAGGGAATCTTATGATTCATAGGCAGATCTTGAAGGTCCGACAAGGACGGTCTATCGGAGTACCACAAATGTTATTTTTGATACAACTGCCTCATTATGTTGCCACATGTTGATGATGTTGTCGTTCCAGCCTCATGTTGTTGATGATTTTGTTGTTCTAGTCTCGTGTTGTGGATGATGTTGTTATTCCTGTTGGAGAATAATCCTAACTTACATTAGTTTATACCTAGCCTAGACTCCTAGATCTTGGTTAATACATTCATTTACACTTTATTTCACCTAATTTGGCCACATAGAGAAGAAGGGCGCCTCATCCCTAGATTTTAGGGAAAACTGCTAATTTTAGATCAAGACTCAACTCCCGGTTCTTGATTTTCTT
>JASDQU010104388.1:29123-44754 GCA_032191745.1 Picea mariana | reverse complement strand
GTCTGTTTCAATAACTTCAACAATCGCAATAATTTGATTTTCAATGTTTCCGAAAACGAAAAGAATTTTTTGAAAGAAAAACTTTTGTTCACTTTTCAAAAAGGACTCACACTATGACAATGAGAGTACAGAAAATCAAAAACCAAATGAACAAGCAATAACAAACCCAATCAACTCTTTAAATGAAAACAAAAATAAAGAGCAAACCAATATAGTCTTTTCAATCGCAAAAGAAAAATGATCTTTCAAACAAAGCAAATGATAAAGACAAAGACAACTCAACTTTCAACCAATCACCGGTCTTTAACTAATCAAACACACTCAGATTCTGAGATCAAAGAGTATGGTGTTGCCGAGAAAAGTCAAGAAACGAAAGTCAAGACAAAAGTGACAAGAAGAGCCTTGAAATCCTAAGACTGTTCATGCATACAAACGAAGACAAGAAATACATCAATCAATGGTCCAAGAAACTCATAAGAGGCAACCAAACTAATCTGGGCAGTTGAAGATGCCAAAACTCAACTCCAAATTTTTGACAAATTGAGTTCGCAGGCTAGCAATACAACACAGTGCGAGAATCACTGATTCTCGCAGGTGACCCTTGAGCAGGGTGCGAGAACCTCACACTGAAATCTAAAGGCAGAGTGCGGACCCTACCAATTCTCTCAAGATGCAATGAAGTGCAATGCGAGAATGCCTGAACATAATCAAAATTTTGGAAAATGAAGCAAAATTTAAAAAGGCCTCTGGACCCAGAGTGTCTATCAGGATATCCTGAAGACTCGGAGATTGATAAGACAGGAGAAAATTAAAACCAGAGAAAATGGCCATAGAAAAACACCAAAAGCCACAAAGAAAATGGGATTTCTCCCCAGTGGAGTCGCCAATTTTGTTATCGGACTAATCGGTAGGTGCGGACACGAACTGATCTCCCTAGATCCATCTAGATTTAGAACAAAACAGGACAGGACATGACTCTTTCCCTAGGTTTTGACCATTGAATTAACTAGGAGGAAGGAACAAGTAACATACCTTATTATCACTTCCTAGGGTCTTTGTTGCTCCTGCTTCACTCCAGTGCTCTCGTGAAGTCCAGACCAAGACAACACAAACCAACCAAAGTGAAGATAGCACAATATATATTCAACAGTGAACCTATGTGTATGATCAAGGAATTACACAATAAAGTGAGATTAGCTTTATGGGAAAGGGACATGCCACTATATCATATTAATGGAAAGTAAAACTTACAACCTGAGCCTTGATGTCGCAAACTTCCTTTCGATGTCTCTTGGCTCCGACACACACACTTGCTCAATCCTTGCATGAAGAAAACCAAATCCTCTTGATAGACTTGCTAGAGTCTCCGAGTTGTTGTTCAATGCTGAGTCCTTCACACAATTCTTTCACCAATTCTCCAATGAATCTTGCTTAACCTTTTCCATGAGAATTCCCTCAATATATAGGAGAGAATGAATTATTTACTTGGATAAGAATGATCCCAAAATATCAGGGAATCCAGTACTAGGATAACCATTCGAATGCCAACTCATCCTTCTAGAAGATTCCCTTCTAGAAACATCGAGAATTCATCTTTTTCCATGCTTTAGGAAGAGTTTGCACCCTAGCAGTTCAACACAGTGCGAACTTCTCACACCCTGGCTTAAGGCAGCCTGCGAGAATCAAGCATTCTCGCAGGCAAATATACTAGCAGCCTGCGAACCTTCTTCAAAAATGATATTTCTGGAAAGAGAAGAAAGTAACTTTTCTCAGGAGAAAGTTCTTATGAAGAGCTTGAGTACACCATCATCAATACATCATCATGATGACCAAAATCATGGGTAACAACTGTTATAATTTTTCAGTGCATGTCCCCAACGAGGTTCGGGTATAGAAAGTTGGGTGTCAATTTTTTCTCTAATAAGGACAATCGCTCTCTCATGCCAAATAAACCCTCCATGGAGGAAGAAAATAAAGACGACAAAGCAAAATATTCTATTAATATGTTGTCTGAGAAAGCTCTCACGCGATAGAGGAATGAAATGATGGAGAATTTTTCCCACATCCTTCAATGTCTGTCGATAACAGAAGGTGCGTCTTCATCAAGCGACCACTTTGGAGGCACCTCTCCTTTAAAGTTACAAGTTAATTTTGATATTCCCAAATTTGAAGGTCAGATAGATGCAGATGCCCTAGAAACATGGTTAAATATGTAGAAGGTTATTTCTCTATTCACAAATTTTTTGACAAGGAAAAGATCACCTTCGCACTCCTTAAGGCTCTCCCCCATGTAAAAAATTGGTGGGAAAATTACCGGGATCAAATATCCCTAGAGGAGTCTGGAATATATGGGGTCAATCCCATTTGATATTTTTTTGTGGATGTAGTCAAGGAACAATATTACCCTGTAGGTAACTATGACGACCAATACATGAGATGGAACACACTGCGACAAGAGAGGGGTCAAACAGTGTAAGAGTTCACAAATAATTTTCATACCTTGCGCACCAAGATGGGTATCAAAGACTCTGAGCGACATTTGGTTCTGAAATACCGCAGGGATCTGCATAGGTACATTCAAACTGAAATGGATTTTATGGACATCTCATCACTGGGAGATGCCTATCGATATGCTGCCAAATTTGAAAAGAAATTTAAGCACCATAACAGATGGGAGTTTGGGTCTACAAATCCGAAAAAGACAAAGTAAGGTAAAGACAACCCTAACAACCAACCTCCAAAAAAATAGTCCAAGCCACAGGGAAAGAAGGGTAACAAGACGAACAAGGACACTGGAAAGTGGTGCAATTTCCACAAAATTCCCTGGCACAACACTGATGAATGTCGCTCAAAACAATCATTGGTGACTGAGATCAAAGAAAAATATTCGAACCCTGATTTGGAATCTAATTCAAAAAATAATGGGAGAAGACATATCATCGACGTAGACCCCACTGCTACTTTCGCAACGAAAACAATTCAACTAGAAGAACGAGTAGATCTTGAAGAGGGGGATAACCTTTTTCATTTACAGATGTGGGTGAAGGGGACCCTGCTACATTTTATTATTGATAGTGGAAGCCAGAAGAATCTCATCTCAGCAGATTTTTTCAAACAATTGGGAATGTCGACAACACGACACCCGCAACCATACAACATCAGGTGGATTTGTCGGGAATGAGATATCTGTGTTAGCCAATAGTGTCACTTGTCATACAACATCAATACCTTCAAGGATGAGGTATTATGTGATGTTTCCTCGTTGGATGTTTGTGATGTTCTTTTTGGATAGCCATATATGTGGAAGTGCCATGTTATTTATGAGTCTTGACCCCGTAGTGTCATTGTTACTCTAGGGGCTCATCTCTATAGAATACCAGAGGTAGTTCCGACTACTATCCCACCTAAATAGTGTCGCAAAGTAATATATCATACTACAAATTCAACCTCTTCACAATATGTTCAAAAAGTGAACAAAAGGACATTGTAACCATTGCAGCCTCAGTCCAAGCACCTTTTATCCAACAAAAGTAGGTCGACAAGATTGAAGAAAAGAGAAAATATTACTTTTGCACACAGTCATATTATGTAGTCAGAATGGTTAAAAAGTTACAACCCTTCCAACATCAGGTTCTCTATAACCTTCCAAAAGCCAAGCAACACAACTTCTCCAGGAAGGAAAGCAACTCACCAAGGTCTAGACTCAACAAATGCTTCCCCCTTTCCCCCGGGAACTCAACACAATGGAGAACATTGCTTCCTAAGGAGGTAGGATTGATCCAAGTGAATTTCAGTGGCCACCCACCTATTCCAACTGGCTCAAAACAATTTTTTCGGGAACTTTTCTTTGGATCCCAAACATTTGGGGCCATTTTGAGGGCCTATATGACATTTTTTTCACGATCGAGCACCTCATTGATAGCCAAAGGCTCTAATAGAGCCTATGAAACGAATATCCTCGTCAATACATTTCCAACATGCTATCGTGCACCCTAAACAAAGATCATATGAAAACGTTTCGACCCCGGGAAGTTGATGTACTAACTTACCCCAATGGGGCCCACATGACTTTTGGTGCTTCATCTCCTAGGGTTAGTTTTTTGGATGTCTAGGGTTTTGGAATTCATGTTTATTGTAAAAGAGGCCTTCAAATCCTCATTGTAATCATCTTCTTATGAATGAGAATAGCCTTCACATCTCTTCTCAGAGATAAGTTGTCACTATTATAGTGAGTCTTTCACTCTGCATTTCTGCAGTTTTGTACATTTCACTCATTAATAGAAATTGTGTATTATTGTATATCTATGTTTATGGTTATATATCTGATATATCCTTGTACATTTCTTTATTATATCTCCATTCTCATTTCATTCCGAAAATAATATGGATCATATGTGCGGGAGAGGTACGATGACTCATCAAGGAGATCCCAAGTAGAAACTCTTACCTCGGGGTGACCACTTACTAGGACAACAATGTCAACCACCAAGGTGAAATATGGAAAAGAGAATAATTTCCAAGGAAATGTTTTCATGATCAAGAAAATACCCCTTTCAACATATTCAAATGCTTCATTTATTAAAATGTACTTACCACAACACTGGACTCGTTACCTCATGGAGAAAGACTTGTTTTCCTCTGTGAGCCAAGATGGTGTGGTGAATGGTGTAGCCATTGATCACGAGGTGATGAGTGGTGTGATGTGTGGCTCTCCCTACTGGTATGTCTATCGATACTCCATGTATGCAACCTGAGGGCCTCGAGACATCATCTCCTTAGTTATCCCTGGGAGTGGAAATAACAAAGACTAGACACAAGGAAACAAATATTGTAGAAATCTACATGAAAGAACTTACTAGGTTACATTGGGTTCCTAAGGAAATAGTTTCATATAGAGATCCAAATTTCACTTCCAATTTTTAGAAAGGTTTGTTCAAAGGATTTGCGATAAATCTAAATCTCATTACCACATATCACCTGGAGTCAGAGGGGAAAATGGAGAGGACTAAAAATATAATTGAGGACATGCTCAAAATGTATGTGATGGATCGACCATGAAAATGGGAAGATTATATTCATTTGGTTGAATTTTCTTACAATAACAGGTATCGAGCCTCATTAAAAATTATCCCATTTGAGGCATTGTATGGAAGAAAGTGTAACACATTATTGAGTTGGGATAATCTAGCAAACAAAATAGTTATTAGGCCATATTTTTGAACGAAATGGAAGAGAAAATGACAAATATCAAGAAGAATTTAAAGACTACCCAAGACAGGAAGAAAAGTTATGCAAATAAGAACAATTTTTTTATAGATTTTAAAGTAGGTGACATGTTTTTTTAAAAGTGAAGGAGAAGAGAAGTTGGTTAATATTAGGAAGTTTCCCAAATTTGGCAGCAAGATATAGTGGACCTTTTGAAATCTTAGAAAATATAGGGCTAGTTACATACATGATAGTGTTACCTACATCCACGAGAGTGCATAATGTATTTCATGTGTCATTATTGAAGAAATATGTGCCTAACCCTAACCACATAATTGATTGGTCTGTGATCTAGGTGGAACATGAAGAATACATGTGGGAAGAATACCTATCATTTTTTGTCAATTTTGAAGAAAACAAAATATAAGAATGCAAGACTCCATTTTGATCAGCTAGAGTTCCAAAACCACATCTCAGAGTGATGCAACACCCCTACCTCAATAGGGTCTTCTTGACCTCCTGGTCTTTGGATCTTCCTATTCTCTTGAGCTGAAATGGCTCCTTAGTTCCTATGGAACCTTCAATGCATATAAAACCACAGGCCCTTCTAGAAGTTACGCATGTGCAAACGAGCACTAGGCACAAACCTCCACTCCTCGTGCCCATCGATGTGACCACTGACTTAACCCGAATGGCTCTTCAAGTTTCGTGACTTCTCATTTCGTGATTTCGGAATTCCTGTTGCGAGTCACCCTGACTCCTCCTATTCCAAAACCTTGAAAAGGGCTAATGGTCCACTAGTTCCTCCCTTATGATTTCACCACATGACCTCCAGCCAAATCCCGGGGCCTCTCTTCCAAGCGCGTCAAAATTTTGTGACTTGTGAGTTCGCGATGCGACTCTTCTCCTTTTCCTCGAAGTCCGAACTCATGACTTCCTTGCTACAGATCAACGGTTCTGAACCTCCTAAGATCTGATGGTCCAGATCGCGTTGGGATTTTGCATGTCAGGGATTCTCGAAACAACTTCCTCCACACTCCCCCAACTCCCGAAATGTCTAAACTCCAATCACAAATCAATGGCCCTCGTGAATCCATCTCTAATGACTGCTACCTCTCCTAGGCTTGCGAGTGTTGAAAGGCACTTGGCCTTAACCTCTCCATTGATCTACTGGATCCAATTATTCCACAAAAAATCGATGTTTTTCCCTCCGAGAAATTTAACTGTCCGTTTAGGTTCTCAAATACTCCTAGCCAAATAACTTGGCATCCTTCCTCCTGATATTGGTTTCTGCGAGATGACTTCGAACTCGTCCATCCTCTGGACTTTCCAAGTCTCTATCCTTTCTAAGCTTGATTGTTGCTGCAAACTCAAGGCTTCTAAGGAATCCTTGCGCGCACTCCTTGCGACCTTCATGATAATATCTGATTATTTGAACTCTCCAACTCTGCACAATCCTTGCGACAGAAGTTCTTCAACCACTCACTTGGTTGTAAAAGTCTCAGACTTCAACCTGGCCTGTGCACACCTTGCAAAACTCTGTGCTATACTTTCAATTTTGATGGTATAAGAACAAATCTATCCCTCCTGATATTTTCTGAGGTAAAACCCATAATCTCGTCAATGCACTCCTTGTGGACTTTCACTGCACTCCTTGTAGGAATTTTCAGGAAGAGAAGCAATTGAAAATCATACTCTCCCTCTCACAGAATACATACATTCAACATGATATCATACACATAAAGCATTGAAACAAATGCATAACAAAGAATATAAGAAAAGTGTAAACATATCATTCAATAGATGCAAACAAAAATGATAACAACACCATGAAATTGAGTCAAAGAATTCTTATATTAACTCAAGTGGTTCTGTACATGGATTCTATAGCAACAGCTATCTGCTTATACAACTTCTATAGTCTTTGTTCTCCTCTGCTCTCCTATGCTCTACAGCCTCTACTCTTACAATGAGAATAATAATCATACAATACATCTACGAGGAAGATTTATTGAGTTTTCCCTCGTACATATCTAAGTTATCTTATCGAATTAAAAGTTATACAACTACTTTACATTGATTACATTAATTGTCTACAACTGTCAGATGAGAGCAATGCTCAAGATTTGTGTTACAATCTCCAAAACAGTTAATAGCCCTTATGTCTCTCCAAATATTACATTAATGTGTCGTCCTTTTGAAATTCAAAATATCTTCAAAATGTGCGTTGGTGTGTATCCAGTTGTCCTCCGCTTACACTTTCTTGCGATGCTTTTGCATCATACTCCTCTAGCTGAAAATTCATGGACTCCTGTCCATGAGCTGTTGCACCGTCTATCCATGTTTTTGGATATCCGCTTTGCTTTCCCAACTGGAATCTTCAATCAGTTGTCCCTTCCACTTTACTAAGTATTCAAAATATTCCTTCCCCCAGGTCTTCTTACCGACTCTCTGATCAATGATCTTTTCCATCTGCGGCTTTTCAACTACAGGCATTTGTTTGACCCGTTGAACTTATTTCTAATTCTCTTCTCCTCTCGCTTCATCTTCTCTATAAGGATATAGATCTGCTACCTTGAATATGGGTGATATTCCCACATCATATGGCAATTCTATGTCATAAGTATTTGCCTCAAATTTTCTCAGAATCTTGCATGGCCCTATCCTTTTCATCTTCAGCTTATTATATGTTCCCCTTGGGAACCTTTCTTTTCTTAGATGTGCTAAGACCAAATATACCACTTCTAACTGAATCTCTCTTCTATGTTGATCTTCTCTACGCTTTTATTCCTGGTTGGAACTCTACAACCGCTCTTTAATCTTACTGTGGAGATCCTGCATCTCTGTTGCAAAATCTTCTGCTCCAACACTCCTGAACTCATTCTTCTCTAAGTCTCTCAACTCAGATACTCCTCTTGGCTAAATTCCATACATTATCTTAAATGGGCTCTGTCCTGTGCTTTGGTTAGGTGAGTCATTATATGCAAATTCTGCTTATGGCAGAATCTGATCCCACTGACTGTGATGTTCAACTACCAAACTCCTCAATAAGTCTCCCAAACTTCGATTTACTACCTCAGTCTGTCCATCCGTCTGAGGGTGATATGATGAACTAAAAGATAGATTCGTCCCCATCTTCTTCCATAGTGTCCTTCAGAAATGACCAACAAATTTGGTATCTTTGTCCGAAACAATACTCTTGGGTAAACCATGAAGTTGAACAACTTCTTTGAAAAACATATTTGCAATGTGTGTTGCATTACTGGTTTTCTGACATGGAATAAAATGTGTCATCTTTGATAATCTATCGACTACCATGAATATGGAATCACAACCCCTCTGTGTCCTTGACGGTTCTAACACAAAATCCATGCTTACCACGTCCCACAGACTCTCTGGTATTGGCAATGGTTGGTACAATCCTATATTCTGTCTTTTCCCCTTTACGTGCTGGCAAATTCTACATCTGTTCACAAACTTCTTAACATATTTCCTCATCCTTGGCCAATAATACAAATTGTTCAGTTGCACAAATGTTTTATCATGGCTGAAATGTCCAACCAATCCTCCATTATGTTTTTCCTTTAGAAGGTTCTCTCTCATAGAACTCTTAGAGATACACAACTGATTTCCTTTGAATAACAGTCCATCCTGGATAAAGTATTCAATCCATTGGATCCTATCTCTTAGACCAAGATTCTCGCATGCTTCATAAGCTTCCTTGAAATCTGAATCATCTCGGTACATTTCCTTAAGGCTATATAAACCTAAGGTCTTCACACAAAACTCCTATAGAATCAAACATTTCCTGTTCAATGCATCAACAACCTTGTTATCATTTTGAGAAATGTGCTTTATAACAAAAGTAAAGTTCTACATAAATTCAACCCATTTTGCATATTTCTGGTTCAATTTTTCCTATCTGGTTATAAACTGTAAGGCCTGCTTGTCGCTATACAGAACGAACTCTTTTGGAACCAAGTAGTTCCTCCATTTCTTTAGTGCTTGTATGACTGCATAAAAATCTTTATCATACGTGGAATAATTCCTCTAGGAATTGTTCAGATTCTCACTGAAGTATGCAACTGACCTGTTTTCTTGACTTAAGACTGCTCCAATCGAAAATCCACTTGCGTCACATCTCACTTGAAATGTTTTACTGAAATCTGGCAGAACCAGAACTAGCTTTCCAATTATTTTCTCCTTTAACAACTTGAAAATTTTTTCTGCTTCCTCTGTCCAATGAAAATATTTATGTCTCTTCTTGACTGTGTCCATCATTGGTGCAAAAATTCCACTAAAATTTCTGATGAACTTCCTGTAAAAACTGGATAATCCATGGAAGATTCTGACTTCAAAGATATTCCTTGGTGATGACCACTCTTTGATTTCTCTTACCTTCTCAGGATCCATATTCAACTCATTCGAAGAGATCACAAAACCTAAATAAATAAGCTATGCCTTTATAAAAGATGACTTCTTCATATTTATTAGCAACTTCTCTTGCTGGAACCTCCTCATCACTAGAGTTAAATGTCTCAAATGTTCTTCCTCAGTCTTACTGAAGATCAATATATCATCAAGATATACAATTACAAACTTTCCAATGAAATCTTTCAAGACTTCGTTCATTAATCACATAAAACTACTTGGCACATTCGTTAAGCCAAATGGCATGACAAGCCATTCATATAGCCCTTCATTCATCTTGAATGTTGTCTTCCATTCATCACCTTCCCTCATTCTAATCTGATGATATTTACTTTTCAAATCAATGTTTGAAAAAAATTTTGCTCCACTCAAGCAATCCATCAAGTCATCCATCCTGGGTAAGGGAAATCTATACCTGATGGTGATTTTGTTTATAGCCCTCGAGTCCATACACATCCTCCATCCACCATATTTATTTGGACTTAACACTGTTGGTACATCGAATGGACTCAAGATTTCTTTAATCAACCCTTTGTCCATCAAATCCTGGACTTGCTTCTTAACTTCCTCATTCTCCTGCGGCATCAATCTGTATGCTACCTTGTTTGGTAAACTCTCTCCTGGTATAAGGTCGATGTGATGGCTTATAATTATGATGGGCGACAACGAACAAGGTAAGTCTTCCAAAACAATATCAGTAAAATTCTCCAGTAGTTCTTGAATCTCCTCAGGTAGATCATCTATTGAGGTACTGGTCAAGATGACTATAGGTTTAACAAACTTCATTTCTTCATCTTTCTTGACTTCATCCAGAAGTTCCTTCCCACTCATGAGAATTATAGTTTTTCTTGTTTCTTCTTTCACCTTATTGTCTTCAATTGGCAGCAACATATGCATCCTACCATTATTTTCCAAGGTGTATGTGTTCTTTCTTTCGTCATGAATAAAATTTCTATCATATTGGCACGGTCTCCCCAACAAAAGATGATAGACATCCATGGGAATAACATCACATAAGATCTCATCTCTATATCCCCCTATCTTAAATTCAACTAAAGACTATTTAATGACACTTACCTGATGTCCTTTTTGCAACCAAGAAACCTTGTATGGGCTCGAATGTGCAACTGTATCCAATTCCATCTTTTCCACCATCTATGTGGATACTAGATTATCCATGCTTCCACTGTCAACTATCACCTTGCATACCCTATCCTTAGTCTTCCAAGCAATCCTAAATAAATTGTTCCTCTTGAATGGATTCTCCATCTCTTTCTCTAGCTTTAAGAGAATTTTCATCATCATCAAGGATATTCCACCTTCTTCATCTTTTGCCTCAACATTTCGCCTCTTTGCTTCTGAAATATGAGTTTCTCCTCCTCCATCTCTTTTTCTATTGAGACATTAAAAATATTTGTGTCTGATCTTTCCACAGACAAAACACTTTATTTCACCTCCTTTGCCTCTTCCTCTTCCTCTTACTCAAGGAAAAGTGTTCCTATCAGCATAGTGTCCTCCTTGTGAGCTTCCTCCCCTTTCTGGGTGGTTATGAGGTTTCTTTTCTTCATCCTTGGGATTTTGTACTTTGTCCTAGGCAATTGATTTGCCTCTACTCTAACTTCTACCTCTGCCCCTTTGAACTTGCTTTTGGGCCAATTTTACTTCTTCCTTTGAAGCAATATGATAAATATCTTCCACATTCTTGATTGTCACCATGCTCATCTCATCTTGAATCTCATATCTCAGGCCATTCATGTATTTGGCGACCTTTTCATCATCACTCTCATGATGACCAGCTCTGATATTTAACCTGTAAAACTCTTCAGTGTATTCCTTCACCATCATCCCTTTGTATCTCAAATTTTGCATTCTTCGAAACAGGTTAATTTGGTAATATCTAGGCATGAATTTGGCTTTCATCTTCGCTACCATCCTATCCCATATTTTAATTCTTTGTTTTCCTTTGCAACGTTTGTCAGCTTGTAGTTCATCCCACCATAGTGTTGCATGCCCTTTCAGTCTAGTGACTCTGTGCTTTACTTTATTGTCTTCTTCGATATTCTCATAGTCGAAGTATCTATCCAGAGCTCTAAACCAATCTAGCAGCTCCTCAACGTCTAAGTTTCCTTCATACATCGGGATGTCCATTTTTTCTTTGGACCATATTCTTGCAACAAATTTGAATAGAATTTCCTCTGCATCATATTCGGCTACAAATTCTTCTTCGGCTCCAACTTCGTTTCAGCCTCACTGATATCTCTAGTATCAGGTGTTCATCTCTGTGTCGTCTCCATAGCATCCAATCAACCACAAAAGTCTCTCATTTCCCTTTCCACGGCTGGATCGGGCATGGGTCTCTCTTGATGGTATTGTTTCAAATATTTCCATGCAGAATTCAAATCACAACTTTCCTCTGTCTTTCTTCTATAGAAAACCAAAAGTTGTTAGCTTTTATACCACCTGACGCCACACCCCTACCTCAACAGGGTCTGCTTGACCTCCCGGTCTTTGGATCATCCTATTCTCTTGAGTCGAAATGACTCCTTAGTTCTTATGGAACCTTCAATGGATATAAAACTACAGGTCCTTATAGAAGTTACACCTATGTGAACGAGCACTACGCGCGAACCTCCACTCCCCATGCCCACTAGCGTGACCACCGACTTAACCCGAATGGCTCTTCAAGTTTCGCGACCTTGCATTTCATGATTTCATAATTCCTACTATGAGTCACCCCAACTCCTCCGATCCCAAAACATCGAAAAGGGCTAACGGTCCACTAGTTCCTCCCTTATGCTTTCACCATATGACCTCCAACCAAATCATGGGGCCTCTCTTCCAAGCGCGTCGAAATTTTGCAACTCGTGAGTTCGCGATGCGACTCTTATCCTTTTCCCTGAAGTCTGAAATCACAACTTCCTTTCTACGGATCAATGGTCCTAAACCTCCTAAGATCTAACGGTCCATATCACATTGGGATTTCACGTGTCGGGGATTCCCGAAATAGATTCCTCCACACTCCTGACTCCCGAAATGCCGAAACTCCAATAAAAAATCAACAGCTCTCGTGAATCCATCTCTAACTACTGCTACCTCTCATGGGCTTGCAAGTGTTGAAAGACACTCAGCCTTAACCTCTCTATTTATCTATTGGATCCAATCGGTCCACGGAAAATCAGTGTTTCTCACTTCGAGAAATTCAACCATCCGTTCAGGTTCTCAAAGACTCCTGGCCAAATAACTTGGCGTTCTTCCTCCTAAGCTTGGTTTTTGCGAGATGACTTCGACCTCATCTATCCTATAGAATTTCAAAGTCTCTATCCTTCATGAGCTTGATTCTTGCTACAAACTCAAGGGTTCTAAGGAATCCTTGTGCGCACTCCTTGTGGCCTTCACGATAATCTCTGATTATTTGAACTCTCCAACTCTGCGCACTCCTTGCGACAAAATTTATTCAACCACTCACTTGGTTGGAAAAGTCTCAGACTTCAACCTGGTCTATTCACATCTTGCACAGATCTGTGCTATACTTTCACTTCTGATGGTATAATAACAACTCTATCCCTCCTGATCATTTCTGAGGTAAAACCCAGAATCTCCTCAACGCAGTCCTTGCAGTCTTTCACTGCACTCCTTGCAGGGATTCTCAGGAAGAGAAGCAATTTAAACTCATACTCTCCCTCTCACAGACTTCATACATTTAACATGAAATCATACACATAAAGCATTGAAATAAATGCATAACAGAGCATATAAGAAAATTGTAAACATACCATTCAATAGATGCAAACAACAATCATAGCAACACCATGAAATTGAGTCAAAATATTCTTATATTAACTCAAGTGCTTATGTACATGGGTTCTATAGCAACAACTATTTTCTTATACAACTTTTACAGTCTTTTTTCTCCTCTGCTCTCCTATTCTCTACAGCCTCTACTCTTACAATGAGAATAATAATCATACAATACATCTACGAGGGAGCTTGCTTGATTTTTCCCTCCTACAACTCTAAGCTCTCTTATCGAATTAAAAGATCTACAACTGCTTTACATTGATTATATTAATTTTCTACAACCGACAGATGAGAGTAATGCTCAATATCTGCATTACAATCCCCAAAACATTTAAGAGAACTTGTGTCTCTCCAGATATTACATTAATGTGCCATCCTTTTGAAATTCAAAATATCTTCAAAATGTGTGTTGGTGTGTATCCAGTTATCCTCCGCTTGCGCTTGCTTGCGATGCTCCTGCATCATAAAGTCCTAGCCAACCTGCATTAGAGGTCCTAACAAACAAATGGTACAACCTGATGGACTGGGAATAGTGACGGGGGTACATTACTTGTATAAACAAGTTGAGAGGAACACGAGATTTTGGTTGGAAATGTTATTGGAGTTGTAAAATTGAAAAATTGCAATTCTTAGTATGATGATGAAAATCTGTATATGTATATCGACATAATGTGCACTGAGGAGAGCAGAAAATTATAGGGGAGGGGGAATGTAATTTCCCCACTATAATCCAAATTTTTAATTAATTCTCAATGTATATATAATGTGTGGCCATGACCAAAAGATGTAATATGTGAATTGTATTTTTGAATTCTAATAGTAAAATGTGGTGTCGTCTACTAGGGGGACATGGACAGAGATGGGGGTTGAATTATCCACTAGAGAGGGGATGGTCTAAGCGAATTTCTAAGAGGGGTCGAAGGGGGAATTACCCATGTATATTAATTCCACCCACATTCTTGAATTTTATTATCATTATGTATTAAACATCTATTTTCTGATTAAGTGTCCCCAAAGCCAATATTGAATGCATGTAAGAGGGTGGGTGTGAGAAGTCACATCCCCTAGTTATTGGGACCATGGAGATTGATTATAATAAAATTGGGGAAGGGTGTGAGTCAAGCAAGCAATCCAAAGGAGAGGAAATTTGGTAGGGAAGTTACAACAGTTTTAGACAGTTAAGTTTCGGGCATGAATAACAAGTAGAGGAAAGAAAATAAGAGCTTGGAGATAGAGAAACCATGGAGGGGACATTTTGGAGCATAAGACTAAAGAAATAGGTTGTTAGGCCTTAATAGTGAACTCATTTATGAGAGATGCATTGTGACAACAAGTTTTTGCTACTATTTTTATTGTTAGTTTTCATAGCAGTAAGCTCCCTTGATTTTCCCAGTAGAGATATTCCTAGTTACCTATGCCAAATAGATCATGATAGACGAACATGATTTCTGAGGGAATGAGATCGGTGAAGGGGTAAATTCCTTGGGTTGGGAAGGTCAAGAGGAAGATATATGGTGGAAAATTTGGATAGCTATAGGATAATACCAGTGGGTTGTGAAATTTCTGAGATGTGAGTGGACAGTGAGAGACCACCCTCTTTTGTGGATTTCTATCCCCAGCTCGGGGGTGAGTTGTTGTTGATATTTGGAACAACATGTCTATGGTTGGGTGGAACATTTATCCCAAGCAACACGTTGCACAATTATTTTAAAAATTTAAGTGTTTTATCTGTTTTCTATCTTGCATTATTAGTTTTAATTTTTGTGCATTAAATCTGTGTTTGGGAACAATTTATATTCTATTTTGATGAGTTATTTAGAATGCATTCATTTCATTATAGCATGATATAGATGCATTTAATTAATGGTATTAGGAAATAGTTAAATATGGTTGTAATTCATAGTTGGTAAGCTACAAGAAATTAGTTAGTTTCAAAATTTTTAATTTATGTATTTTCCACATTGTAATGATCCTCAGTTTAGCAGGGGGGGTGTTACACTGGCCTAGCTACAACATTATGAATATAAGGATTTTGTAAAAAACTTACTCCATCAATCTCATGTTGTCATCTTTTATTTGGATTAGAGGTAGTGGGCAATCCTACCCCATCCTTGATAAGTGAAAACAATTATTTGTAGTGACAAGAATTATTGATACTAGTTTGAAGTGAAGTATCTACATATCTTGGGATTTTAAA
>JASDQU010104388.1:0-11686 GCA_032191745.1 Picea mariana | reverse complement strand
GAACCATTTTTATCTATGTGAAAACATATACCTAAAGTGGGTATTGGGAAGATGTAAGTCATTTCGTTTACATACCTTTCCACTCTTTTATCTTCTAGTTTATCTAGTCTATATCGAATTGTTAATCAATAAAATTATTCAATATACTCATGAACACTCATATTGTAATGAACCTTAGTAGAGAAAGATAAAACCTCTTAGCTTCAAAATAAAAAAATGTATCCACAAAATAGAGAACCCAACAATATAGAGAAAAACATTTAGGTAGGGTAATGCTATTAATTACTCATTATGGAAGGATTCACTCCACAATCTATTCTTGCTACAATATAATACTCAACATATCTCAGTAAAATGATACTCATGTGTATTTGTACTTTCTCATGAGTATTCCTAAGGGTCTATGCCAACTACCCCTCATTATGATATTATTTCCTCTAACTACATAGTGGGCCTATTCCATAATTATAGCCACATTGCATTCATCATCCCCTTCTATACATCCCTCAATACCTTGGATTATACTCCCTAGGTACATTATATTCCATCCCCCTTCACATTTTTCCTCTTAAAAAAATGAGTGAAGCCATATAATATGATATGTTAAGCAATGCAACTAGTTGACACTATGCATGAGCATCCATCCATCCTAGTGAAATGTGGACATGGGGTCCAATACTTTTTTTCCACCTTGGTCTGGATTCTAGTTTCTCCTATAGTTTCATGTTGTCACTGCACTACTCTTATATCACCATGCATTGTGTTTAGTCATCCATGTACCTCCACACTAGGTGATGCTATGGTCCCATGATGGTCCTCTGTAAGTTTGTTGACACTTTGTATATTCTTCTTCACTTTTATGACCTTTCTGGGTCTCTCCCTTGGATGCTTCTATACACTTTTCATATAATGTGTTTGTACATACTACAATGGGTTTCCAAACAATCATTGCTTCTTGTGCTACCTTAGATTGTTCTTGTTTAGTAAGAGAAATATCATGAAATGTGATTTTATTTTTCTTGTATAAAATCTTCATAAACATATTTTTCACATTCATATTTAATGTACCAATCAAATCCATCCAAGGATATCCAAGAATAATGTCCACATCATCTGTATCTATAGCATCAAAATTATATTAAAAAACGTATGTATCCCTAAATATTGTCACCTTGAACTTATGTGCTTTGAATATGCTTTGTAAGGACTAGCCATATTTTAGTCAAGCCAACATTGATGAAATTCTGCTTGTATCTAAGGTTTATATAAATAATTACCTTGTCTTGTTGGAGATATCCATGAGCTTGTAGTAGGTATTTTTCAAATGAACTTTATCCTTATTCTTAGCATAAGATGGCTTGATTAAAAATAATTGTTTGTATTCTTCATCTAAAAGTGTCATTGTCCTATCAAAGTTAAGTGGCTACCATAATATGCCAACAACATTGCTTAAATTCATGAATAGTCAAACTCTTGAAGCCTTTAGGTTAAGTGACTTTATCCATTTTATGTATTCTTCCATACTAAGACCATCAAGGTTTCTTGTAAAATACATCATTCCTAGAAACAAACCCACAAATAAAACTAGAGTTTTAATCCCCATATTAGCAATGTATATATGTGTATATGATGAATGGTTGAGTTCCAAATGATGTAATATGTAAATGTACGTTGAAGGAGAAGGAAAAAAAACATGGAGAATTATGATTCCACAAGAGAGGAAAGAGAGGGGACTTAGGGACTGAAGGGGGGTCAAAGATAAATAATATTATTTTATTCCTAAGACTTTAAGTATTTTACTTTATGTATTCCTCAATATTTGGGACCTTGGGATTAGTTGCCAAGATATATACTCTAGCTTCTCGTGAAACGTGCAATTAATTATTGGCATGCAAATATAACCTGTGAATCTTGGTTATGCAAGGGGATTTGTTCAATCATTCTACAAGGGAAGAACCTTGTATTATAGTTGTGATTCCATACTATGAATGTAATAGAGTTATGGGTATGATTGTTATGAAAATTGTGTCAAATTTATGCCCATGTGCAAAGGAAATTATTTTCCTTAAGTAAACTCCATCACAACTAAGAATCCCTAGAGTCCCCAATAAAGAGATTTCATGGTTGGATTGTACTGGATCCATAGAGGGAAGAGTGATATCCCAAGGGAATTCATGGAAAATAAGGGGATCTGATTCCTTTATTTGTACAGGTTGATGGGGAAAGACTGTTGGTGGATTGGGATAGTTGTAGGATTTAAATGAATATGAAATGCTGGGAAATTGGGCTATGTGAGAGGATTAGAGACATTCATAGGTAATGTCGTCCTCGTGGACTCACAACCTTAGCTTGGGGATGGTCATGTTATAGAAATATATTTACGGGAAACAAAGAGCCTATGGTTTGGTGTAACATCCTTCAGTTGTATCCAATTGGTGTTTAATTCCTAGAAAGATAAGAGTTGTGATTTATTCATAATCAAGTTGAATTTAATAATATTTATGTTATTAATTGAATTTTGTTATGTTTCCATGCATAAGTATACATATATAACTATAATTGGTTAATTGTGTCTGCATGAGACTACATTGTCATATTTTCATGCATTAACCAATGCATAACAGGGCTATGAGGAAATTATGGTATCAAAGATATAAAAATGTGCATTTTAGCCTAATCAGAAGGTCGAGTATATTATAGAATTGTATTAGAGAAATAATATGAAGGATATTTATGGTTTTAAGAAGAAACACATATCCTCAATTCTAGATAAAGGGTATTAGGTATGTTACAAACTTACTTTTCAATGTAGCTACTTTGTGTGGATAGGGTTGTGAGATGGAAATTTTGAAATAGTCACAACTCGCTCAATATTTATTACAATATCTATTATGAACACAATATGAAATTCCATAACCATTTTGAACATATTGGGTTTGGTCTAGAAAATAGAGATATTCTATCAAAAGATATATGCTCTACAATCGATGCCACTATCACAAAAAAACCCCAAAATAGTTTATTTTAAATCAACAATATTTTCAATTTTCAGTCTCAATTTGGATATATATATATATATATATATATATATATATATATACTTTGGTATTTTTTAAAGTGGAACTCATATCTATAGTCATTTTCATCATATTTTGCACACAAAATTATCTGAATGTTGCCACCCTCTTTTTCCCTTGAAAAAACTACAAAAAGAAAAAAAAGAAAAAAAAAAACGTTCTTCCACTTCTTGCACAAGAAAAATCTATGATACCACTTATGAATCTTATTCGAGAAAATATAAAACCAATTGTCTTAAAAATAACAAAATACATCCACATAATAGATGGAAAAAGACTACATAGATGACACTTAAGATAGGGTAACACCATCCATTACTACTTATGGAAATAAACGCTTTGCAAGCCATGTTTTCAACAACACAATACCCAATGCATATGAATACAATGATACTCATGTGTATTTATGATTTTTCATTAGTATTCCTAGGAGTCTATACCAACTACCCTTCAATATTATATTATTTCCTCTCACTACATAGTGAGCTTATTCCATGAATATGACCACATTACATTCATTATCCTCTTGGGAACCTACCTAGGTACCCCAAATTATCCTCCCTAGGTACATCATACATATATCTATCTTGAATTATGCACTTATTTGTACAGTATATGTTGTCAATATGTAAATAATAATTTCTCATGCAATTTACTTACCATGATCTTCCACTTTATGATACTCCAAATATCTCTCTGCATCTACATTCTAGTCTACCAATGTTTCTACTTTCAAGATACCAACATAACTAGTAACATAAACACGTGAAATTCCCCGTTCCTTCAAGAATTTGAGTAATTTCATTTCAAGGTATGATTCTTGATTATTCTTGTCTCATTCTTCTATATTTAGATTTTATTCCACTTTTGCATCTTCGTTTGATATGGTCTCTAATTCTTCAATTATTTGTCTCAATTATTCCCAATTTATATTCAATTTATCATGTGTGTATCATACTAATAATGGGAAATATCCTCAATTAATAATTTATATGTCTTTTCATCTCATAACTATGCCATGGCACCAAACAAAAACCTTTATACCAAAACTTCTCCCACTAGAATTGCTATTCTTCACAACAATTCTACCAATCAATCTTCATTACTAGAATCATCTTCATTGATGTAGGAATCAAACTTTCCCTGACACCACCTAATGCAAGAAATTAATCTTCATGATCAAAGTACATAATAGAAAACCAAAATAATACAAAAACAAATTCCATGAATAAAGGAAATGACAAATCAAAACAACTATTTTATTCAATTTCAAATCAACAATTCTCTAGGAAGTATTAAAATCATAATATTTCGTCTCTATAACAATAATATTTCAAGGACCAAGAAAAAAGTATGTCCATGTTATCCAGACTATACTTTATATTCAACCCCCTTCAACCCCTTTTAAATATGAACTAATGTAAACTATCCATTCCTAGGGCTACAAAACCATAATCGTTAGTGCTTAGCATAATCAACGAGTTGGATGTTCTCATGGCATAGAGTATCAAGTAAATAGATGCGTTTTTCATTGGGAAAATATTATGCATCTTAAAAAATAGAAATAAATGTTTCATGTGTTGGGATATATACCATATACATTATTCCTTGCTTTGTTTCATGGTTTTTGTTGATGGGATTTTCATTGATAGAATGGAAGGCCATGCATCACCCAATAATTGTTTTGCATAATACTTGGTCTCTTTAGTCATACCATTCTCCTAATTTTTGAAGATATCAATTTGGTCATCGATCGATGGTGAGATCGAATGACCAAAAAATTATCTTTAGGTTCTCAAGTACCTCCTTCCCAACTCTTTCCAAAATTTATGAGGGATTGTAATGTCCCTCCTAATGGATGTTATAAATACCTACTCACCACTGTAATATTCTGAGTGAATTTTGGTCTAGGACTTCCATCAAACGATTAGTTGACTTACCCAAAACTCATTATAATAACCCCTCCTTTGTTGTTGTTATGTTTTTAGTTATCCCCTGATTCATGCATTAATTCAAACCGTTCATCATCATACCCAAAACCCACTGTAAATCTCCTCTACCAACTGTTGTATCATTTTAGGTGTAATTTTGGTTTATGCCTTTTTCAAGTAGTTGGTTAACATACTGTAACTCCCCTGTAATGTTATCTTTGTTATTGTTGTTTGTATTTATTGATTGTCGGTCTGTATTTTTGTTTGTTTTTTCAAGAATAAATTATGGTTTTTGTGGCCAAACAAACATGTATAACTCACACAAAATATATAAGCAATGTTGTAAATAAATAATTCACTATCAAACTAATACAACAACCAATATACATGATTAAACAACCTAGATTTATTATGAATCTAATATGAAGGTTTACACAACCAAAAAAACTCACAAAATTATATGAATATCAAATGTAATGGATGGAAAGACTACTGGGAAAATGTGAATGAAAGTGGATCAAAATTGATGGTTATAGCAGCCTCCAAAAACACCATAACCAACAAAGGGTTGGATCTTAGAATAACTCCACTTGGCAGTAAGAATACCCTGGATCAACCCTCTTTTTTATACACCGGAAATAGAAATGTATAGGCACATTTCTTGAAACATTTAGAGGATAATAGAAGCAATAAAACCCATCATATGTAAATCTAATTCATGTATTAATTTTGAATTGTAAATACTCCAACTTGGTAGTCTTGATACACTGAAGAATATCCCCTATGAACCCCATGATTTTTTGATATGAGGAAAACTTATTCAAGGGTGCCAGGAGCCATAAAATATTGCCAAATCTCTTCTCTAGTGCCCACGATCTCTGCAAACAAATGAGGTGACCCTTCTTTCAAATTACCACTACTATAAATGAGGGTTTGGCCTCCACAACAACACAATAAACTTATGCAAATAACCACAAAACTTAGAAAAATAATGGATCTTTTGTTTTGCAATGAATCCAAGTGATAAATATGAGTGATTCCTCCTACCAATTAGCTAGGGTGGAATCTTTCACCACGGAAACCAATTCTCAGCAAGAGTTTTTCCCCAAAACCCCAAAGGCTCTAAGATCTCTCCAAACCAATAGGTAAAATAATCAACCAAAAAAATGAGAGAATGAGCTCTCATTGTAATTTTATAGCTCTTTTCATTTTTTCCCCTCGAGTGACTTTTTAATTTAACTTTGGTATTTCCTTGAAAATCACTTTATTAATTTATTAAGCATGTTTACTCCAAAAAGTGATTTATTTGACTTTAAAGCATTTTTTACTTTATTTGACTGAAAGTCACTTTTTATCCTCTCCACCATTTATATCTCTTCAGATTGGTTCCAATGAGCTATTACATGAAGGTATCCCCTAAGATAATATGATCCAAATAATACCTTCAATTTATTTAATTAAAATATGCTCAATAATAACCTAAAATGATGGAAATTGTCTGAATTCCACATAACTAAGAGTGAACTGTTAAGAAATGATCCTTATGATGAAAGATGGTGAATGGACTAACCTAGGAACCATATAATGCCTCTACATTTCTTGATATCACACTTATCCTCATTTTACTCCCATGTTTAGGCTGACATAAACTCACAGGGTTGCATCTAAATGCAGGGCAGGGGAATCCAAAAATGGGGACATTACAATCCTCCATTCCAAAAGATTGATTTTCCTCAATAAATGTCATATCAACCATAATATCAACAACCTGCATCAAAATGGAAATAAGAGTGATCCTTGGGTTCCAAAGCAATCTGGAAGAAGTGAAGCACCCTCTACTCAAAGCGCTATCTTGCAAGGTACTAGCTTGAGACATCACATGAATACTATCGGTAAGTATAACAATCAAATACTGTAAATACTTAGTCCACCCCTCATATAATATCCCACCTAAAAAACCAATCCAATGCTCCATATGAATAGGCTCCTGAAAATAACAATAAACTCTCCCATCTTTACCAGCTACCAAATTGTCAACCCATCAAATCCCAGGGTCCCAAGCTATCCTAAAACATAACCCATGGCGTTGCACCACTCCGATCATAAATATCTGACCCTCATGCATAGATTATATCCTCCACTCCTATAACCCCAAGTTGTAATCCCTAGAATAACCATCCCCACTATTAAGGATCACATCCTGCAAGTGTATCTCATGGAAGCCAATGTTTGCAAGATCTTTGCCAGACTCAATCCTGGGGAGCAGAAGAGAAAATATTCCTAGCCATAACATACAAGCCTCAACATATCTTCCCATGTCACTCCTAAAATGAAGTTGAATATACATTTTCGAAGGGATGGTATAGAATATGTCAACAAAACCATCTCTAAAATCAGAGATCTAGGAAAATCCTCTGTGGCCACAAATAAAAAAATCATCAATGACACTTAATATCCAAGTGCCGAATGGAAAATACCTAATACTCCAACACACCCAACCTACTACAAACACCTAGACACCATCCAAAAAATATCCCACAACCGACTGCACCATATCCCGCAAGAGCCCAAAATATGTCTTCCCATGTACTGAAGTCACTATCATGAATAGCATGGAAGAGCAAGGGAAATGTTAATCAATATGAAGTCTCCCTGAAATCATAGGGTCCAAAAGCATGAAATTAGTGGGAAAGTCATATCCTATGTCTAGATCATATCTAATTACAATGAAGGTAAACCCCCAATCTCTCAACTATTGGTATGAAGAAACCATCCAACGTATCTGCATGACATAAAATATAGTCCAATGTGAACTAATGGAAAAGTGGAAAGAGGTATCATTTCTGAAATTTGATTCACCATCCTAATCCTGACTCAACACAATGCCACTGGAATCTGCACCTGGATCCCAAATATCGTGATCAAATCCCATCTCATCACTGGAATCAGACAGAGCTCCATCATCCCACTCTAAAATTGGATTATCAAAAGAATATATTGTATCCATATCAAACAATGGGTTATCAACTAGTTTAATGTTATCTTTCTCTTCAATTAATTGCTTGATTTCTTTACCCTTTCTCTATTTTTTTGTTCCCTAAATTGTTTGGCCACATAAAGCTGATCTTCTACCTCAAGTAATGTATTTTGAGTGTTTCCCCATGCATTCTTGGTTGATTCAATCTCATTGGTGAGATATTCAACCTTCACCCTTAATTCTTGGGATGTAGATATGGCCTCATCTACAATCTTAGTAGCCACATATCTATCTTTGATCATATTCAAATAGGATGATTTCATGTCTCCCATTGTGCAATTAATGTTTTGAAAATCAGTAAGGGAAACAATTTGTTCATGTTGATTTCTTGGTGTCTTTTGGATGAGATTGTCAACAAGACTCTTCATGTCATACAACTTGGATAATGTTTGCACTTCATTTTCAATTAGCACCATTAATTATTTCTTCCAAGTTTCCTAATTAATGTCAAGAATATGCAATTTTAGTGAGTTGTTGTTATAATACATATAAAAATCAGAATTTCCTTCATACCTTATAATGGTGTCATCATGCCTACCTCAAGTCTCCTATGCCTCTTATTCATAAAGTGCATTAGTGATCACAACAATGTCATCATTTGCATCTACTCCACTAGTGTCATCAAAGAACTTGGTAGTCACAAAAATCCCATTAGATTGGACTGAACTTGTAATCAAGGCTGTCATTTTGTCTCTTCCCTCATGCACCAATTCACTAATAGAAGTTGCATGCATGTCTAAGAGGTCACCCTGTGTCTTTGTTATCCAATCCTTGTGTGACAAGGAATTTCCCCCATCATAAATTTATGATATGAATTCCTCTTCTTCCTCATGCTCCTCATGGGATAAGGAAGGCTTCATCTTCTACTCACACTGAGAAAACACCATTTCAGTTAGGACCTGCTTCACGGATAAGGACTTTTTATCACCCTCCAACATGTTAGCTGATAAGATAAAATAAAGTGACTTGAGCACTTCATCACTTTCACTAACAAACAATGTCATGATGGAATGCATGGCTATAATAACATTGCTAGCATGATCTTCTATGATGGTAAAAAATAATTTATGAAACATTTTGAGAATTAGATCATTCAACCCCATATCAATCATGATATCTTATTTTTTCAAATGTTTCAATTATGGTGGCCTTCCTAGTAAATTGGGAACCTGTGACATCATCCAATCCTTGGAAATTATCCACCAACAATTGGAATATCTCTTTCATTGTGTGATCATCATAATGAGTTGTAGGTGTTGAAATTATCATGACTTCACTCAAACATGAAGTTGCCATGAGTCTTATTTCTTCATATATGTGTCTCAACAACTTTTTCTTACCCAATGAAAACACTGTCAAAATCATGGTTGCTTGTTTTACTTGAGAAGGTGATTGATCTACCATATGTAAACAACCCTCAACTTCCTCCAAGATGTTGAGAAGAACATCCTTTAGCTGAAATACACATTCAAGTTTAATTCATGCACTAAAAAGTTTATTTTTCCAGACATCTTAAATCAATGGCTCCATGATTTTCAAACCAACGGGATGGGAGGATACACCTCTCTGATACCACTGTAATGTCCCTCCTAATGGTTGTTATAAATACCTAGTCATTGTTGTAATATTTTGAGTGAATTTTGGTCTAGGACTTCCTTCAAACACTTAGTTGACTTACCCAAAACTCACTATAATAACCCCTCCTCTGTTGTTTTTATTTTTTTAGTGCTCCCATGGTTCATGCATTAAGTCAAATAGTTCATCATCATACCTAAAACCCATTGTAAATCTCCTTTACCAATTGTTGTAGTGTTTTATGTGTAATTTTGGTTTATGCCTTTTTTCAAACAGTTGGTTAACATATTATAGATCCCATGTAATGATCCATTTGTTATTGTTGTTTGTATTTATTTTTTGGTGGTATGTATTTTTAGTTTGATTTTTCAAGAAGAAATGATGGTTTTTGTGGCCAAATAAACATGTAGAAATCACACAAAATATAGCAGCAATGTTGTAACTAAAAAATTCTCTAACAAACTGATACAAAAGCCAAGATACATGATTAAAAAACCCAACTTTATTATGAATCTAATTTGAAGATTTACAAACCAAAACAAGTCACAAATTTATATTGAATATCACATGCAACGAATGACAAGACTGCTGAGAAAATAAAAATGAAAGTGGCCCAGAACTGATGGTTGTAGCAACCTCCAAAAACACCATAACCAACAAAGGGTTGGATTTGAGAATAACTCCACTTGGATGCAAGAATACCCTGGATCGACCCTCTTTTTTATACACTAGAAATAATAATGTATAGGCACATTTCCCAAACATTTTAGAGGAGAATAGCAGCAATAAAACCCAACATATATCAATTTGATTGATGTATTAATTTTGAATTGTAAATACTCCCACTTGGTAGTCTTGATAAACTGAAGCAACTTCCCTATGAACCCCATGATTTTCTGATATGAGGCAACCTTCTTAAAAAGTTCCACAAGCCGTAAAATACTAGCAAATCTCTTATCTAGTGCCCACCATCATTGCAAACAAATGAGGGTTTGGCTCCACAACAACATAATAAATTCCTACAAATAACCAAAAAAAATAGAAAATTAATGGACCTTTCTTCCACAATGAATCCAAGTGATAAATCTGAGTAATTCCTTCTACCAATTATCTAGGGTGGAATCTTTCACCACTGAAACCAATTCTCAGCAAGAGTTTTTCTCCAAAACCCCAAAGGCTCCAAGAGCTCTCTAAACCAATAGGTAAAATAATCAATCAACATAACGAGAGAATGGGATCCCATTGTACTTTTATACCTCTTTGTATTTTCCCCCCTCAAGTGAATTTTTAATTTAACTTTAGTATTTCCTCTAAAATCACTATTAATTTATTAATCCTTTTTACTCTAAAAAGTGATTTATTTGAGTTTAAAGCAATTTCGGCCACTAAAAGTCACTTTTTATCCTCTCCACCATTTAGAGCTCTTCATCTCGGTTCCAATGACTTATTACATGAAGGTATCCCCTTAGATAATATGATCCAAATAATACCTTCAATGTATTTAATTAAAGTATGCTCAATAATAACCCAAAATTACGAAAATCGTTAGAATGCCATGAAACCAAGAAAGAGTTGTGCAGAAATGATCTGGATGACGAAAGATGGTGAATGGAAAATCTTGGGATGCACATAACTCCTCAAAATTTCCCGAGCTCACTTTTATCCTCATTTTACTCCTCTGGTTAGGATGGCATAAACTCATAAGGTCACCTCTGACTGTAGGGCAGGGGAATCCAAAAATGGGGACATTACAGGGATAATTAGGATCTTGTTGAGGTCTCAACAAGCCTCAACTTAACAAAACTCGGGAACCCTTTATTTGGATTTTGAGTGGTAATTCATTGAGGTTTCATCATGAACTGAATTTTTATTTCCTAATCCTAACAAGGGAATGGAGTTTCATGGTATTACTTGCTTAGGATTTTCCTCATATGGAATTTGTATTTGATCCTAGGGATTTAACCTAGTACATTTGGTTTTGCAAATAAAATAGAGGGTTTATTTTTTGCATACTTTCATTATGAATTTGATTTCATATTTTTTCTCATGTGTCGGTATTTGTTTCT
>JASDQU010104387.1:176450-192572 GCA_032191745.1 Picea mariana | reverse complement strand
AGCTCATTATGTCACAACTTAAGACATATAACATAATAACCATAATTTAAAGTGTTTTTTTTAATGCACTCATATGTTCAATTATGATACTTTGTTCTTTAACTTTCACATTATCTCACGAAAAAACATTTTCTTTTTTATAAAGGAATATTTGGAGCATGTTCATTCTGGTGTTGGTAGTAGTGGCGCTATAGAGACGCTACAGATTCTTGATGCAGACGGTCATATAGCTTCTAGAGCACTATTTACTTCTCCTTCTTCCACACCTCATTTAGATAGGAGCCATGACACGCACCGACAAGCATCCACACCTTGATCAGAGTCTAGAGATGGTGGCAAAGATGAGGATCACAGTGATGTGGTTGAGATGGTTGCATTTCCTGGAGCTAGATGTGTGACAAGCATGGGGACCCTTCCATGCACATTTTTGGTCGACGATAATGGACTTCCATTAAAACAATCAAGAATCTCAGGTAGTTTTAATTCATATTTTAATCATTTAATGTTGTCCTCATACAAAAATCATCTAGATTATTAATTTTAAATTAATGATCATATCTTTTTGTATGTAGGAAACGACCTTTTTTATAGGCACGTAGAGAGCAAGACCTTGTCTATTTTTGGGGAAACCTTATGCATGAGGTGGAATTTCTAGAATTCCAACCTCAAAAAGGAACTTATGGATTATATTGAAGGCCTCTTTGGTTTAGACACATTCAATCATCATCATTATCATCATCATCAATAAAAAAGTGGTCACATCTGCAGTGGATGAATATTTAAAATATATGCGGGATGTTTATAGGAAAAGCTTGGCAATAAATCCTAGGTATGAGCGTCCTCCCTCAATTCTAAAGAGGGAGCAGAAGGCGATCATTGATGATGCAGAATAGAAGATTTTGAAAAAATCAGGAGAAAAAATCACTGGTACACCAAGGTAAATTACAATTTTTTGAATTCAATACTAACTTTATTTTTCTTTAGATCTAAATAAAAGTGTGGTTATATATAACATACTTGAAAATTTTGATGATAGGTTGCCTAACACTTCGAAGGAAACCAAAGCAAGGATTTCCAAACATGGCCAACACAAGCTAGGCCAGGGTGGCTACTTGAGGTTACAATCATGAATCGTAAGTACCCAAACATCTTAAGAATATTATTTGTATCACCTTACAACAAGTTTAAGGTAATTGTAGCCAAAAACATTAAAAAACCATACCCTTATGTAATGCAGGGCGACGACTTCGGAACTGAACCATGAAGGAAGACCTCCAACTTGGTTACAATTACGGTTATAAAGTCATGGTTGATCATAGGAAAAGCATGGGGTAGACCCCAAGATCCAATTTGTGGGATAAGGTAAATAAAAGTTAGTCCACATTAACCTTTCGTTACTTATAAAATACATAAATGCTTGATATCGTCCATAATTTAATGTCTTACTTTGTTTTAATTAGGGGAGCATCACTATCAATGAAACCATTAGTACTTGACAATAGAGCATTGATAGTGAAACACAACCAGAATATCATGGTTCTCCCCACCAACCCCATCCCAGTGAGGTGCATCCCCAAGATGTTCATGTGATTGAGGCCCACGACGGTAAAATGTCTATATATTAATCATATACTTAATAATTTTGTACTTATAAATTTTGATGTTTCAATGGCAGAGAATTTCATAGATGATCCTCCTCGACCTGAAGATCTGGTGAACAGGCCAGTAGCCATTCCAATGGTGCCGACTAGAGGACCAGATAAATAATTACATTACAAAGTTTTTTTTTAATATTATTGAACTACTTCAATGATATTTAAAAATTGGCCATATAAATTTAATATTTTTTATTTTTTTAGGTGATGGCCCCTAAGAGAAGCATCCACGTCATGGGTACAAGACCAGACGTACTCAGCATGAAAGGAATGAAACAACATCAACTACTGAAGAGAACCTAGTAAACAAAGACATGGACATGGATTATTTGCTTAAAAACTAGAGAGCACAAAAGAAGACTAAAACAAATTCATGATGTCATGTAATAATTTTATAAGATTGTTAGATGTACATTATATAGCTGAACATCTAATAATGCATATATATCATTGATATTATGGGTACTTTTTCATCTGATAATATACACAAGGCTATTTCTATGGCTTGTATATATTTGTGAATGTAATTTTGTTATACACTTAATGATAATTTCAGATTCTCTTAATGATGTAACTTCCAAAATCTTGTGACATGATATATGAAACTTTGAAAGTCTTGTGACATGTTTCATTGTGTCTCACATGACAAAGAGCATTACCATTCTTTTCATTGTGTATTTTCATTGTGTCATGGACATGGTGTTGCTACTCAACATTGCCTCAAAGCCTACTTATTCATTCCTCTATGATATGTACAATGATGTTTAACCTTCCAAAAATCATTGTGAGTAGAAAAATAAGCCAAGGACAGGAACCCAAGGATTTCAATGTTAAGGTATTGTGATTCCACAAGGTGGGATACAAAGAGGAGTTGTTTCCATGCCTAAACATGCTAAATACCTTGATTGAGAATGCGGATGTAACAAGTTGAACATGTGTCTGGAACCTTAGTTGGGACATAGATCTGTGACTATCTTGCTTACAACGCACTTAGCATCAGTTATTTCCTAACATACATTTATTAATGCACTTCACAGAAAGCATAGAGCACCACAGTAATTACTCATATCTATAACTTAGCAATGATAAACAGGTTATACTCAATAGATTAAGCACTTAGCATCTTATGTATTATATCTAGCATGCATTCATATCTCATAAGCACAAATCATCAATAGATCTATCTAAACATACCAAAGCACTTAGCAAGAGAAAGACAAACACATTAGCACAAGACATGAAGTTACCGTGGTTCACCCCCACCCTAGGGCTATGTCCACAAAGTCTTCTTCTTATTATCTTGGTCAAGCAGTTACAGCACAGAGCTTCAATTATCCTACCTTGCATAGGACAAGCGATCTATGCAGCTCACTAGACCCTCTTTCCCTGCGTAGATCCAAGCACTAAGCCTTCTCACACTCTGTGCACTCAGCACTTATCACAGCATGCACAGAGCTCTTATAATCACACAGACTTCTGATCACATAGATCCAACTTATGCACTAATCCATTGAATAGACAGAGCCTCTTTCTTACTTGGCCTAGGCCTCTATTTATACATAGAAAAAGGCCTAAACAATGGCTGACATCCATTTCCCATTACAATATTCCCAAAAAAACCCAAAAAGGTTTCACAAAAGGTGGCGAGATCCTGCGATCTTTGCTTCACTATGCGCTCTGTCTTTGACAGGTAGTCGAAGTACCAAATGGTCAACTATGACCAAGTATTCCTCAAAACTTGGTCGAGGACCAACAGGCCCCCAACACTCACTTGTGACCCGTCCCAAGTCACTCTTCTCTGGGTAACTCTTCCTCGAAGACCTCGAGCTTCGCTCGAGCTTCTTTGACCTGTTGCTCTGCTACTGCTTCTTGCTTGACAAACTCTTGAATGAATGCATTACTAACTGGTCCTTCTAAGCGCTGCTATGTTGTGTTCATGACCTGTTCTAGGTCTGTCCCTTGGCTCTCAATATCTAAGAATATTTGACATGCCCTATCCTGCAAAGGTTGAAGTTGTTGCATCACTTCCATGACCTTGCTCTGGATCATATGAATCTGTTGCTACACAACACGTTTTTCATGGGACCTCTTCATTTTCTCTATGGTTGGTAGGGACTTCAGTTGTACCTGTAACTTCTCGGCTTGGTACTTCGTCTCCTGAAGATGTGACTCCAATTTATGAAATTCAGGGTTCTTGGATAGGTTCTCATGTATCTGTGCACTTCTACTACTTAATTTCTTGCATTCTTCAGTGAGTGACTTAATCCTTTCTATTGTACTTTAGGCATTCACTTCTCATTGGTCATGTTCTTCTTGTGGAGTACTCAGTATAGCTTGGAGCTCTAGTTCTACCACTCATTGTTGCAGTTTTTGAATGACTTCAACAAGCTTCATTTCTTGGCATTCTGTGGGTTCTTCTGCCTTCTGGTCTAAGCCAGTCACAGGGAGAAATGTTCTGTTGATAGCTTCTTCGGTCTCAATTTTCTTCGCGAGAAGTTGCTCCTTCTCCTTTTGGATCTTTGCACGTTCTTTATCAAACTTCTCTTGGATGGCCTCCTTCTCTTACTGTGCAGCTTGGCGCTGCTCTATGATTTCCTTGTGTGCATGCTTTAGGTCCTGGGTGGCCTATGCTATTACTTATTCTGCTTTATGAAGGCGTACTTCGACTAGATCGGCAATCCTATGAAGTTGAATTGACTCGTCTCTTGCTTCTGGTGTTCCTTCTGTCGTAGGCGCAGTGGAGACTACGCGGTTAGACTGGAGGGCTTGTTGTACTCCTTGGAGCTCAACTTAGATTCTGTCATACATCATTTGTTTCTTGGCCTCCTTATTTTCTGTGATCTATTCTATAGCTTCATTCAAAGTCACGAGAAGAAAGATGAAGTCATATGGATTGAGCGTGGTCTTCATCTTGGTCATGGTCGCTTTAGCTTTCTTCTTAACCAAAGACTTCAAAGGTGACCCTTTTCTTTTCTTTAGAACTTCGACTTCATCTTCTAGTTCCTATTCAACTTCTTCTAGGTCTTCATCGTTACCTTCTTCATCTGGTGTGACAGAATCTGTCTTTATAGAGTGGCTATCCATATCTTGAACCTCTTTAGTTTTTTTCGTCTCCTTTGTCTTCTTTGTCTTCTACATCTTCTACATCTTACTGGGCCCAGGTGTGTCCTGCATAGCTTTTGGGATGCTGATATCTGAAATATCCACTGGATCTGCTGCAATGAGGAGATCCATTGACCATTCCTTGTTGATCTCTTCAAGGTCTTCTTCTGTTATTTTATAATAGGACTGCAGCTATTCCTGGTGCTCATCAATGCGTGGAGTTAGGTATATGAAGTGGCAGTCTGCACTAAACTTCATTAAGGGTCTGAATCTGTGGAGTGTGTTCGGAGTAATGCAAGGTGTGGCTTGTATTGCAATCTTCAACTGGATGTAGTATTTGTGAAAGAGGGCATTCAACTGCCATTGCCTACTCATATCTATCATGTACCATAATGTACTGAACTTCACAGCCAATGGTTCAAATGGTAGGGTTTCAAGAAAAATGACATCCTCCAGCATCTCCCATGCTATGAAGGTGATCAGGATGAGAAGCCACATAAAGTGGAACTCATATCCTTGGTCTTGCACTTCTCTGCAATCCAATTCAATTTGATCTGCTAAGTACTTCGACCAGTTCATTTGGTCTCCTTCTACACATTTTCCTGTGAGATCAACTACAAACCCAGATACTTGCGTCATTCTGTTCTTGCAAACTAACTTTCCTGTGATCATCTAATAGGCGAGGCACACTACGCCACTGTCAATAGAGGTTACCTTGTAACCTCGTGTGCCTTTTTCAACATTTCCATAGGCCTCTTTAATCTTCTGTGAAAGAGCGCGATCTGCGGTCTTTCTAGGGTAATAGTCTTACGGGTCAGGGCCCTGCATGCTCAGCCTGGTGATCTGATTGATCAACATTGGATCAATCATTATACGTTGGTTCAACCAAATATATCCTCCATGGTAGTTCACCAATAGAAATTTTACGCAAGCATTCACCTCGTGGTGCCTTCCAAAGTGTGGAATCTTCATTACATTAAGTAAGGTGGACTGTGCAAGGTTCATCGTCCATTGCTGAGGGAAGATCTTGGAATTCTTCCCCTTTTTCATCGGAAGATACTTGTGCAAGGAAATCATACTATAAGCTTTCCGGTCACCAAGGTTGAAGTTGCAAAACTTCAATGTTGCAAGCTTGGTTTGCTTAGTGCGAACTACGCATGCACCCTTCGGTAGGTACGCAGTGATCATAGGATAGTCATAATCTTGGGGCACACTGTCATGGTTGATTTCACCTTTCAAAGTAGGTATGTAAGAGGGTAGGATGCTCGGGATTAGTTTGGAATTCGCGATGTCATATCTATGTTTAGTACATTTATCGACAGTTTGTCGAGACGGTCCAGCACGAGCAGTGGATGGAGAAGTTGCTACTTCTCTTGACAATGAGGCTTGGACTTCGGTGGAAATTCCTCTTTCTAACATAACTCTTTCATTTCTTAAGCTAGTGAGTACTTCTCTCACCAATTCTTCTGCTGCATTAATCTCATCGGACATGTAAGCTCGGGAACACTGTATTGGGTTGTTAATGGATTGTCGATACCGTAATCCAATAGAGAGTAATGCTGGAGTAATCACTAGTTTTTCTGTCAGCTCAAGTTCTCAATTGGAAAAAGTGTCTTTCGAGCATGGTGCGATGGAATAAGTAAGTAAAGTTGTAACGAACTCCTTGCAATGGATAGGAGGGTCCATTAACTCTTGATCTATCCATTATAACGTAGTCTAATGGTCAGGTAACAGGTCATAAATTTCTTCGAGTCATTTGGGCCATCAACAAAATGGGTATATCGTGGTCTAACATCTATATTACTTCAACATGGAAAAGTTCCATATGTCGTTGTTCTGCTATCCCGCCAAAGCTCAAAATCTGCATGTTTTTCTTCTGCGGGGTTTCTTCTGGAACGTTCTGTAATTTCTCCAACTTCGCTTTCTTCTTCATGAGCTTTCTAGCCATCTTCCCAGTAAGCTTCATCTCGGTCAACCTTTTTTAATTCTGATTCTTTTCTTCTCTTGGCATGGTAACTTCACAATACTAATATTCTTTCTTCAGATCCACGAGTATTACTTGTCCAACATATTTTTCAGTCCTCTGCATTTCTTCTAGCATTTTGTCAACTTCGTCATCCAAGTTCCTAGGGTCAAGAACACTTGATATGTTCTCCCATTCTTCAATCAACTGCATGATCCTTCTAGTTAGGAAGTCTCTTAACTCTTGTCTTTGTTGTTATAGGTCCTTTTCTACTTCCTATTTTTTGGCTTGATCTTTCTCAATCCAAGTTTTACCAAGTAACATTGTAAACGGGGCGTTTTCCTCCACGAACTTAACAATCTCAAAATATTCTTCTATCGAAGCTCCATGAGCATTCATAGATATCTGAGTGAGCTTTCCACATAGGTTTACCAGCCTTCCTCTGAATAACCCTATTCCTCCTAATGAAGGGGTCATATCAGGTCTTCTTATATCTTTCCAAGTTCCTTTTTTCATAATGTTCACCAGTGTTTCTTCATCCAAAACATAGTCAATGTCGAAGTCTCCTATTCTCACTTCGATCTGTTCTTTCTTCTTGAAGATCTCTGATATCCTAACATGTCGGCGGTAATTCAAGGTATCTCTTATCTGTAGAAATATATTTTTTGATTCTTTCTGTGTTTCTGCTATAATCTTGGTCTGTTGATCTCCTGCTTGCTCTATATTCATTTTTTCAAGTCTAGCAATCATTCTAGGGAAATCCAATACTTCATGGTCTATAGCCTTACAACAAAGACAAATGGGTCTTTGCCCAGGTCATTCCTTAGCAATATGTCCTGGTCTTTTGCAACTATAATAGAGGGTTAATCCTCTCTTTCTCTTAAATGATCCCCAACTTCTTTTGTACTGCGCACCAGGATCATAGTAGCTAGCCTACAAATTTTTTTTTCTAGGATCCTGCATCCACTTGTTAGTCAGAACATTCTTTCTATGAATAGGTATAACATATCTATATCTATACTTATCATATATATTCATATCAAACTTTCTTTCATCAAACAATGCCCTAGTTTTCAAGCTAGGACATAATCTATCAAAAATACCTAGATCCATGCTCTAGAAACAAAAATCGTACTTATCTTACTTCTACAGAGTACAAATCTTCTAGATCTAAGACTTTTAACTATTCTTACCTTTATCAAAGCACAAAGCTTATGGATCTTACCTTTTTCTTGCAGATTTGACCTCTTTCTTCATAGATCCGACTTCTTTTCCTCGGATCTGACCTCTCTTTCTTCAGATCTGACATCTCTTCTTCGGATCTGACCTTTCTTTCCTGAAAAAAATCTCTCACAAGTCAAATAGATCACTGCGCACTAAGGAAATAGATCTACGCACAGATATTATTTCACACAAAGCTTGTTCTTCTTCAGTTCCCAGCAATCAGAGTTCCAGGTCCTGGCAATGGAACCATTTGTTGGCACAGGGGCAGACCCAGGGTTCAAAGCTCAAGAGCGCACCAACAAAACCCTAACTACCATCCCTTTCGACAACACCTGTGAAGCATATGAAGTCTCACCCAAGGTAGAGGCAAGGGTGGTTGCAGGACTCAGGTGTCTGTAACCTTATCTGGGACACAGATCTATGACTATCTTGCTTACAACGCACTTAGCATAAGTTATTTCCTAACATACATTCATTAATAGACTTTGCAGAAAGCATAGAGCACTATAGTAATTACTCAAATCTAGCACTTAGAAATGATAAATAGGTTATACTCAATAGATTAAGCACTTAGCATCTTATGTATCATATCTAGCATGCATTCATATCTCATAAGTACAAATCATCAATAGATCTATCTAAACATACCAAAGAACCTAGCAAGAGAGAGACAAACACATCAGCACAACACACAAAGTTACCTTGGTTCACCCCCACCCTGGGGCTATGTCCACAAAGTCTTCTTCTTATTATCATGGTAAAGCAGTTACAACATGAAGCTTCAATGATCCTACCCCGCATAGGACAAGAGATCTGCACAACTCGCTAGATCCTATTTCCCTGGGTAGATCCAAGAACTAAGCCTTCTCACACTCTGTGCACTCAACACTTATCATAGCATGCACAGAGCTCTTATAGTCACACAAAATTCTGATCACATAGATCCAACTTATGCACTAACCCATTGACTAGACAGGGCCTCTTTCTTACATGACCTAGAACTCTATTTATACATAGAAAAAGGCCTAAACAATGGCCGACATCCCTTTTTCATTACAATATTCCAAAGAAAACCCAAAAATGTTCCACAAAAGGTGGTGAGATCTCATGATCTCCGCTTCGCTATGTGCTCCCTCTTCGATAGGTAGTCAAAGTACCAAATGGTCAACTATGACCAAGTATTCCTCAAAACTTGGTCGAGGGCCAACAATGTCTTTGAAAAATGTAGGTTTGAAGGGTGGTCACTTCCACGATCCAAATAAAATTTCTGAAAAGGTATAAATCATTTTCTTCTCTTGTGTCATGAAATTTTCCTTCATTTCCTTGTATACATAAATTCAAAATCGGAAAAAAAAAATGATGCATCATAACACATAATTTTTTTATGACTAGGAGTAATAGTAATTTTTAATATTCATAAACAAAAAAATGAGACTTATCTTTTAACAAAAATTGGTTCAAGAGATTGGTCATGTATGAGAAAATTTACATTGAACCACAACCATCTAGTGTAGATACCACCACCAACCTAGGCTATGAGGCCACCATTGTGAAAAAACCAAGCAATAAGATTCTATATTTCTCACCCCAACCTTTCTACTCACATTCTTACCTAACCTTCTCAACACAAAGAATTACAAGAATCTAATTCATCTTGCGATAGATAAGGAACTCTCATCCACTAAAACATGCAACATAAGGAATATATTCACTTTACGTACTTTATGGTCTTTTACATATATTATTCTCTCTAGTTCTTTTTAGTGTGAATAGAAAGAGCTTGATCTATTCTATTCTTTTTAAGAATTTCCTAAAAGAAATATATTTGTCTCTCAAGGATATAAAGATTATATAATGGATAGTGAATGATGAATTGTTATCTTTCCTATCCTATATACTCACCTACAACCACTATTTTTCATCTAAAGTCTACAATTTTCCTCTTCTTGATGTTGATTTTAGTTAATTTCGAAATTGGTATGGGTTGGAAATGGAGAATAAAACATGAAATATGTAGAGAATTAATGTTAGAGTGCTTCCCACAATGTTAGAATCAATGACAATGATATCATTGGTGGAAATGATGGATGGCATTAGCTACAACTAGAGGAATGTAGGACTCTTACACTTCTCGTGGCATGAACATTGTACTCAACCCATGCTCCCATTATTATGTGAAAATAATTTCCCCACAAACCCCTTACATAGATTCAATAATTGGTTGATAAGTCAAAGAAGGTATATGGCTTCATTTAAGGTACATTGTAGAAGACTATGAGTTCTGAGAATTACCTTGGAGATAGAGGATTTATTTTCCCATAGGTCCCCTTTCAACTTCCCCTATAGTGGAATCATAGTGCCTCTCATGCCTTCATGTGTCTTCTATGGTGGGTTGCATCACCATACATTGAAGCACTTGGAAGGCCTAATTAATATTTAACTATTTGAGTGAAGGTCATTAGAGTTGTGTTAGAGTCTTAGGATTGTGTTTTGTATTTGTAAAATACACCATGTGAAACTCTTACATCAAATCCATGCATTTTCATTGACCTATTTAAATAAGTATTATCAAATAGTTGTTGTACCACCCGAGAACATATTTCAGTTTAGACACATTTTCTTTGAGTATTTCATCTTCTATATTGCATTATTTATTTTATATGTAACATTGTAGGTTAGAAATATTTAATCAATTTTAAACTATACTAAACTCCATATCATCCAGCCATTTTCTTAGGCTTCATGTCCTCCCTCCATTCTTATGAGAAATTCAAGCCTTAGAAACTCTCTTGAACCTCTTGTATAGTAGGCAATGCACTAGATACATATGGTTAAGATTTATTTTGATTATGCATGGGGTGCTTAAGGCTAAAAATCCTTTATATAGTGGTGCACTTGAGTTTTACATGGCGTCTTATCTTATTTATTGTGTATGTGTGAGCTAAGAGTTCTCTTGTTTCAAGCCCACCTAGTAGCCTTCCTTTGCACTTGTACATGGTTATTTCCTCATAGATGTTTATCTATTATTTAGTCATTTAACCTTTTAATGTCTTTGAAAAATGCAAGTTTGAAGGGCAGTCACCTCTGTGATCCAAAACACATTTTCGAAAAGCTATAAATCATTTTATTCTCTTGCGTCATGAAATTTTCCTTCATTTACTTGCATTCTTAAATTCAAAATAGGAAAAAAAAATGACAGATAGCATACATAACACATAATTTTTTTAGGACTGGGAGTAATAGTAATTTTTCATATTCATAAACAAAACAATGAGACTTATCTTTTAAAAAAAATTGGTCCAAGAGATTGGTCATGTAAGAGAAAATTTTCATTGAACCACAACCATCTAGTGTAGATACCACCACCAACCTAGGCTATGAGGCCACCATGGTGAAAACAACAAGAAATAAAATTCTATATTTCTCATCCCAACCTTTCTACTCACATTCTTACCTAACCTTCTCAACACAAAGCATTACAAGAATCAGATTCATCATGTGATAGATAAGGAACTCTCTTCCACTACAACATGAAACATAAGGAATATACTCACTTTATATACTTCATGGTCCCTTAGATATATTATTCTCTCTAGTTCTCTTTAGTGTGGATAGAAAGAACTTGATCTATTGTATTCTTTCTAAGAATTTCCTAAAAGAACTATATTTGTCTCTCAAGGATATAAATAGTATATAATGGATAGTAAATGATGAATTTTTATCTTCCCTATCCTATATGCTCACCTACAACCACTATATTCCATCCAAAATCTACAATTTTCCTCTTCTTGATGTTGATTTTGGTTAATTTCCAAATTGGTATGGGTTGTAAATGGAGAATAAAACATGAAATATGTAGAGAATTAATGTTATAGTGCTTCCCACAATGTTAGAGTCAATGAAAATGATACCATTGGTGGAAATGGTGGATGACATTACCTATAAATAGTGGAATGTAGGACTCTTACACTTCACATGGCATGAAGATGTACTCAAACCATTCTCCCATTATTATGTGAAAATACTTTCCCCACCAACCTCTTACATAGATTCAAGGATTGGTTGATAAGTCAAAGAAGGTATATGGCTTCATTTAAGGCAAATTGTAGAAGAATATGAGTTCTGAGAATGACCTTGGATATAGAGGATTTATTTTCCCATAGGTCCCCTTTCATCTTCCCCTATAGTGGAATCATAGTGCCTCTCATGGCTTCATGTGTTTTGTATGGTGGGTTGCATCACCATACATTGAAGTATTTGGAAGGCCTAATTACTATTTAACTATTTGAGTGAAGGTCATTGGAGTTGTGTTAGAGTCTTAGGATTGTGTTTTTTATTCGTAAAATACACCATGTGAAACTCTTACAACAAATCAATACATTTTCATTGACCTATTGAAATAAGTATTATCAAATAGTTGTTATACCACCTGAGCACATATATCAGTTTAGACACATTTTCTTTGAGTATTTCATATTCTATATTGCATTATTTATTTTATATGTAACCTTGTAGGTTAGAAATATTTAAGCAATTTTAAACTATAGTGAACTCCATATCATGCAACCATTTCCTTAGGTTTCATGGCCTCCCTCCATTCGTATGAGAACTTCAAGCCTTAGAAATTATCTTGAACCTCTTATATGGTAGACGATGCACTGGATACATATGGTTAATATGGATTTTGATAATACACGGGTTGCTCAAGCATGGGATGATATTTTGTTAGGTAGACTTCATATCTAATCTTCTTGCAAAATGTATTCCAAAGGCTAAAACTCCCTTAGATAGTGGCGCACTTGAGTTTTACATGACGTCTTATCTTATGTATTGTGTATGTGTGAGCTAACAATTCTCTTGTTTCAAACCCACCTAGTAGCCTTCATTTTCAACTGTACATGATTATTTACTCATAAATGTTTAGCTATTATTCAGACATTTAACCTTTTAATGTCTTTGAAAAATGCAGGTTTGAAGGGTGGTCACCTCCACGATCCAAAACACATTTCTGAAAAGGTATAAATCATTTTCTTCTCTTGTGTCATGAAATTTTCCTTCATTTCCTTGTATACTTAAACTCAAAATCATAAAAAAAAAATGACACATAGCATGCATAACACATAATTTTTTTATGACTGGGAGTAATAGTAATTTTGCATATTCATAAACAAAAAAATGAGACTAATCTTTTAACAAAAAATGGTCAAAGAGATTGGTCATGTAAGAGAACATTTTCATTGAACCACAACCATCTAGTGTAGATACCACCACAAACCTATGCTATGAGGCCACCATGGTGAAAAAACCAAGCAATAAGATTCTATGTTTCTCATCCCAACCTTTCTACTGACATTCTTACCTAACCTTCTCAACACAAAGCATTACAGGAATCTGATTCATCCTGCGATAGATAAGGAACTCTCTTCCACTAAAATATGAAACATAAGGAATATATTCACTTTATGTACTTCATGGTCCCTTAGATATATTATTCTCTCTAGTTCTATTTAGTTTGGATAGAAAGAGCTTGATCTATTGTATTCTTTCTAAGAACTTCCTAAAAGAACTATATTTGTCTCTCAAGGACATAAAGAGTATATAATGGATAATGAATGATGAATTTTTATCTTACCTATCCTATATGCTCACCTACAACCACTATATTTCATCCAAAGTCTACAATTTTCCTCTTCTTGATGTTGATTTTGGTTAATTTCCAAATTGGTATGGGTTGGAAATGGAGAATAAAACATGAAATATGTAGAGAATTAATGTTAGAGTGCTTCCCACAATGTTAGAGTCAATGACAGTGATATCATTGGTGGAAATGGTGGATGACATTGCCTATAACTAGAAGAATGTAGGACTCTTACACTTCTCATGGCATGAATATTGTACTCAACCCATGCTCCTATTATTATGTGAAAAGGCTTTCCCCACCAACCTGTTACATAGATTCAAGGATTGGTTGATAAGTCAAAGAAGTTATATGGCTTCATTTAAGGCACATTGTAGAAGAATATGAGTTCTTAGAATGACCTTGGATATAGAGAATTTATTTTACCACAGGTCCCTTTTCATATTCCCCTATAGTGTAATCATAGTGCTTCTCATGCCTTCATGTGTTTTCTATGGTGGGTTGCGTCACCATACATTGAAGCACTTGGAAGGAGTAATTACTATTTAACTATTTGAGTGAAGGTCATTAGAGTTGTGTTAGAGTCTTAGGATTGTGTTTTGTATTTGTAAAATACACCATGTGAAACTCTTAAATCAAAGCCATACATTGCCATTGACCTATTGAAATAAGTATTATCAAATAGTTGTTGTACCACCCGAGCACATATTTCAGTTTAGACACATTTTCTTTGAGTATTTCATCTTCTATATTGCATTATTTATTTTATATGTAACCTTGTAGGTTAGAAATATTTAAGCATTTTTAAACTATAGTGAACTCCATATCATCCTGCCATTTCCTTAGGCTTCATGGCCTCCCTCCATTCTTATAAGAACTTCAAGCCTTAGCAATTCTCTTGAACCTCTTGTATGGTAGACGATGCACTAGCTACATATGCTTAAGATGGATTTTCATTATGCACAGGGTGCTCAAGCATGGGATGATATTTTATTAGGTAGACTTCATCTCTAATCTTCTTGCAAAATGTATTGCAAAGGCTAAAACTCCCTGAGATAGTGGTGCACTTGATTTTTGCATGGCGTCTTATCTTATGTATTGTGTATGTGTGAGATAAGAGTTCTCTTGTTTCAATACCAGCTAGTAGCCTTCATTTGCACTTGTACATGGTTATTTCCTCTTAGATGTTTAGCTATTATTCAGTCATTTAACCTTTTAATGTCTTTGAAAAATGCAGGTTTGAAGGGTGGTCACCTCCATGATCCAAAACACATGTCTAAAAAGGTATAAATCATTTGCTTCTCTTGCATCATGAAATTTTCCTTCATTTCCTTGTATACTTAAATACAAAACCGGAATAAAAAAAATGACACATAGCATGCATAACACATAATTGTTTTATGACTGGGAGTAATAGTAATTTTTCATATTCATAAACAAAAACAATGTGACTTATCTTTTAACAAAAATTGGTCCAAGAGATTGGTCATGTAGGATAAAATTTCCATTGAACCACAACCATCTAGTGTAGATACCACCACCAACCTAGGTTATGAGGCCACCATGGTGAAAAAACCAAGCAATAAGATTATATATTTCTCATCCCAACCTTTCTACTCACGTTCTTACCTAACCTTCTCAACACAAAGAATTACAAGAATCGGATTCATCCTGCGATAGATAAGGAACTCTCTTCTACTACAACATGCAACATAAGGAACATATTCACTTTATGTACTTCATGGTCCCTTAGATATATTATTCTCTATAGTTCTCTTTAGTGTGGATAGAAAGATCTTTCTCTATTGTATTCCTTCTAAGAATTTCCTAAAAGAACTATATTTGTCTCTCAAGGATAAAATGAGTATATAATGGATAGTGAATGATGAATTGTTATCTTCCCTATCCTATATGCTCACCTACAACCAATATATTCCATCCAAACTCTACAATTTTGCTCTTCTTGATGTTGATTTTGGTTAATTTCCAAATTGGTATGGGTTGGAAATGGAGAATAAAACATGAAATATGTAGAGAATTAATGTTAGAGTGATTCCCACAATGTTAGAGTTAGTGACAATGATACCATTGCTGGAAATGGTGGATGACATTACCTATAACTAGTGGAATGTAGGACTCTTACACTTCCCATGGCATGAATATGTACTCAACCCATGCTCCCATTATTATGTGAAAATAATTTCCCCACCAACCTCTTACATAGATTCAAGGATTGGTTGATATATCAAAGAATGTATATGGATTCATTTAAGGAAAATTGTAGAAGAATATGTGTTCTAAGAATGACCTTGGAGATAGATGATTTATTTTCCCATAGGTCCCCTTTCATCTTCCCCTATAGTGGAATCATAGTTCCTCTCATTCCTTCATGTGTTTTCTATGGTGGGTTGCATCACCATACATTGAAGCACTTGGAAGGCCTAATTACTCTTTAACTATTTGAGTGAAGGTCATTAGAGTTGTGTTAGAGTCTTAGGATTGTCTTTTGTATTTGTAAAATACACCATCTAAAACTCTTA
>JASDQU010104387.1:79868-162895 GCA_032191745.1 Picea mariana | reverse complement strand
AGTTCTTTTAGGAAATTCTTAGAAAGAATACAATAGATCAAGCTCTTTCTATCCACACTAAAGAGAACTAGAGAGAATAATATATCTAAGGGACCATGAAGTACATAAAGTGAATATATTCCTTATGTTGCATGTTGTAGTGGAAGAGAGTTCCTTATCTATCGCGGGATGAATCGGATTCTTGTAATTCTTTGTGTTGAGAAGGTTAGGTAAGAATGTGAGTAGAAAGGTTGGGATGAGAAATATAGAATCTTATTGCTTGGTTTTTTCACCATGGTGGCGTCATAGCCTAGGTTGGTGGTGGTATCTACACTAGATGGTTGTGGTTCAATGGAAATTTTCTCGTACATGACCAATCTCTTGGACCAATTTTTGTTAAAAGACAAGTCTCATTTTTTTGTTTATGAATACACAAAATTATTATTACTCCCAGTCATAAAAAAAATTATGTGCTATGCATGCTATGTGTCATTTTTTTTTATGATTTTGAATTTAAGTATACAAGGAAATGAAGGAAAATTTCACGACGCAAGAGAAGAAAATGATTTACACCTTTTTGGAAATGTGTTTTGGATCGTGGAGGTGACCACCCTTCAAACCTGCATTTTTCAAATACATTAAAAGGTTAAATGACTGAATAATAGATAAACATCTATGAGGAAATAACCATGTACAAGTGCAAAGGAAGGCTACTAGGTGGGCTTGGAACAAGAGAACTCTTAGCTCACACATACACAATACATAAGATAAGACGCCATATAAAACTCAAGTGCGCCACTATCTAAGGGAGTTTTAGCCTTTGGAATACATTGTGAAAGAATATTAGATATGAAGTCTACCTAATAAAATATCATCCCATGCTTGAGCACCCCATGCATAATCAAAATCCATCTTAACCATATGTATCTAGTGCATCGTCTACCATACAAGAGGTTCAAGAGAATTTCTAGGGCTTGAAGTTATCATAAGAATGGAGGGAGGCCATGAAGCCTAAGGAAATGGATGGAGGATATGGAGTTCACTATAGTTTAAAATTGCTTAAATATTTCTAACCTACAAGGTTACATATAAAATAAATAATGCAATATATAAGATGAAATACTCAAAGAAAATGTATCTAAACAAAAATATGTGCTCGGGTGGTACAACAACTATTTGATAATACTTATTTCAATAGGTCAATGACAATGTATGGCTTTGATGTAAGAGTTTCACATGGTGTATTTTACAAATACAAAACACAACTCAATTGACCTTCACTCAAATAGTTAAATAGTAATTAGACCTTCAAACTGATTCAATGTATGGTGATGCAACCCACCATAGAAAACACATGAAGGCATGAAAGGCACTATGATTCCACTATAGTTGAATATGAAAGGGGACCTATGGGAAAATAAATCATCTATATCCAAGGTCATTCTCAGAACTCATATTTTTTTACAATGTGCCTTAAATGAAGCCATATACCTTCTTTGACTTATCAACCAATCCTTGAATCTATGTAAGAGGTTGGTGGGGAAAGTCTTTTCACATAATAATGGGAGCATGGGTTGAGTACAATATTCATGCCATGGGAAGTGTAAGAGTCCTACATTCCAATAGTTATAGGTAATGTCATCCATCATTTCCACCAATGATATAATTGTCATTGACTCTAACATTGTGGGAAGCACTCTAACATTAATTCTCTTCATATTTCATGTTTTATTCTCCATTTCCAACCCATACCAATTTGGAAATTAACCAAAATCAACATCAAGAAGAGGAAAATTGTAGACTTTGGATGAAATATAGTGGTTGTAGGTGAGCATATAGGATAGGGAAGATAACAATTCATCATTAACTATCCATTATATACTCTTTATATCCTTGAGAGACAAATATAGTTCTTTTAGGAAATTCTTAGAAGGAATACAATAGATCAAGCTCTTTCTATCCACACTAAAGAGAACTAGAGAGAATAATATATCTAAGGGACCATGAAGTACATAAAGTGAATATATTCCTTATGTTGCATGTTGTAGTGGAAGAGAGTTACTTATCTATCGCAGGATGAATCAGATCTTGTAATGTTTTGTGTTGAGAAGGCTAGGTAGGAATGTGAGTAGAAAGGTTGGGATGAGAAATATAGAATCTTATTGCTTGGTTTTTTCACCATGGTGGCCTCATAGCCTAGATTGGTGGTGGTATCTACACTAGATGGTTGTGATTCAATGGAAATTTTCTCGTACATGACCAATCTCTTGGACCAATTTTTGTTAAAAGATAAGTTTCATTTTTTTGTTTATGAATATGAAAAATTACTATTACTCCCAGTCATAAACAAATTATTTGTTATGCATGCTATGTGTCATTGTTTTTTCCAATTTTGAATTTAAGTATACAAGGAAATGAAGAAAAATTTCATGACACAAGAGAAGAAAATGATTTACACCTTTTCGGAAATGTGTTTTGGATCATGGAGGTGACCACCCTTCAAACCTACATTTTTCAAAGACATTAAAAGGTTAAATGACTGAATAATAGCTAAACATCTAAGAGGAAATAACCATGTACAAGTGCAAAGGAAGGCTACTAGGTGGGCTTGAAACAAGAGAACTCTTAGCTCATGCATACACAATGCATAAGATAAGACGCCATGTAAAACTCAAGTGCACCACTATCTAAGGGAGTTTTATCCTTTGGAATACATTGTGCAGGAAGATTAGATATGAAGTCTACCTAATAAAATATCATCCCATGCTTGAGCACCCCATTAATAATCAAAATCCATCTTAACCATATGTATCTAGTGCATCGTCTACCATACAAGAGGTTCAATAGAATTGCTAAGGGTTGAAGTTCTCATAATAATGGAGGGAGGCCATGAAGCCTAAGGAAATGGTTGGAGGATATGGAGTTCACTATAGTTTAAAATTTCTTAAATATTTCTAACCTACAAGGTTACATATAAAATAAATAATGCAACATAGAAGATGAAATACTCAAAGAAAATGTGTCTAAACTGAAATATGTGCTCGGGTGGTACAACAACTATTTGATAATACTTATTTCAATAGATCAATGACAATGTATGGCTTTGATGTAAGAGTTTCACATGGTGTATTTTACAAATACAAAACACAATCCTAAGACTCTTAACACAACTCAATTGACCTTCACTCAAATAGTTAAATAGTAATTAGGCCTTCAAAGTGATTCAATGTATGGTGATGCAACCCACCATAGAAAACACATGAAGGCATGAGAGATAATATGATTCCACTATAGTTGAAGATGAAAGGGGAACTATGGGAAAATAAATCCTCTATCTCCAAGGTCATTCTCAGAACTCATTTTTTTCTACAATGTGCCTTAAATGAAGCCATATACCTTCTTTGACTTATCAACCAATCCTTGAATCTATGTAAGAGGTTGGTGGGGAATGTATTTTCACATAATAATGGGAGCATGGGTTGAGTACAATCTTCATGCCATGGGAAGTGTAAGAGTCCTACATTCCACTAGTTATAGGTAATGTCATCCATCATTTCCACCAATGATATCACTGTCATTGACTCTAACATTATGGGAAGCACTCTAAAATTAATTCTCTTCATATTTCATGTTTTATTCTCCATTTCCAACCCATACCAATTTGGAAATTAACCAAAATCAACATCAAGAAGAGGAAAATTGTAGACTTTGGATGAAATATAGTAGTTGTAGGTGAGCATATAGGATAGGGAAGATAACAATTCATCATTCACTATCCATTATATACTCTTTATATCCTTGAGAGACAAATATAGTTCTTTTAGGAAATTCTTAGAAAGAATACAATAGATCAAGCTCTTTCTATCCACACTAAAGAGAACTAGAGAGAATAGTATATCTAAGGGACCATGAAGTACATAAAGTGAATATATTCCTTATGTTGCATGTTGTAGTGGAAGAGAGTTCCTTATCTATTGCAGGATGAATCAGATTCTTGTAATGCTTTGTGTTGAGAAGGTTAGGTAAGAATGTGAGTAGAAAGGTTGGGATGAGAAATATAAAATCTTATTGCTTGGTTTTTTCACCATGGTGGCCTCATAGCCTAGGTTGGTGGTGGTATCTACACTAGATGGTTGTGGTTCAATTTAAATTTTCTCTTACATGACCAATCTCTTGGACCAATTTTTGTTAAAAGATAAGTCTCATTTTTTTGTTTATGAAAATGCAACATTATTATTACTCACAGTCATAAAAAAAGTATGTGTTAGGCATGCTATGTGTCATTTTTTTTTTTCCAATTTTGAATTTAAGTATATAAGGAAATGAAGAAAAATTTCATGATGCAAGAGAATAAAATGATTTACATCTTTTCGGAAATGTGTTTTGGATCATGGAGGTGACCACCCTTCAAACTTGCATTTTTCAAAGACATTAAAAGGTTAAATGACTGAATAATAGCTAAACATCTATGACCACCCATATTGCTCGATTATGTCATCGCTTTATGATTTCAATGTTCAACTTGTTACATCCGCATTCTCAATCAAGGTATTTAGCATGTTTATGCATGTAAACAATTCCTCTTTGTATCCCACCTTCTGGAATCACAAGACCTTAACATTGAAATACTTGGGTTCCTGTCCTTGGCTTATTTTTCTGCTTGCAATGATTTGTGGAAGGTTCAAAATCATTGTACATATCATAGAGAATGAATAAGTAGGCTTTGAGGCAATGCTGAGTAGCAACAATATGTCCATGACACAATGAAAATACACAATGAAAAGAATGGTAATGCTCTTCGTCATGTGAGACACAATGAAACATGTCACAAGACTTTCAAAGTTGCATATATCATGTCACAAGATTTTGGAAGTTGCATCATTAAGAGAAGTTGGAATTATCATTAAGTGTATAAAAAAATTACATTCACAAATATATACAAGCCATAGAAATAGCCTTGTGTATATTATCAGCTATATAATGTACATCTAACTGTCTTATAAAATTATTACATGACATCATGAATTTCTTTTAGTCTTATTTTTTGCTTTCCAGTTCTTAAGCAAATCATGCACGTCCATGTCTTCGTTTACCGGGTGCTCTTCAACAGATGATGTTGTTTCAGTCCTTTCATGTCGAGTATGTCTAGTCTTGTACCCACGGCATGGATGTTGCCGTGAGGGGCCATCACCTAAAAAAATAAAAAATATTAAATTTATATGGCCAATTTTTAAATATCATTGAAGTAGTTCATTAATATTAAAAAAAAACTCTGCAATGTAATTATTTACCTGGTCCTCTAGTCGGCACCGTTGGAATGGCTGCTGGCCTGTTCACCAGATCTTCAAGTCGAGGATGATCATCTATGACATTCTCCGCCATTGAAACGTCAAAATTTACAAGTACAAAATTTATAAGGACAAAATTATTAAGTATATGATTAATATATAGACATTTTACCGTCGTGGGCCTCAGTCATAGGAACATCTTGGGGTTGCACCTCACCGGGATGGGGCTGCTAGGGAGCACCACGATCTTCTGGCTGCATTTCACTATCAACGCTATGTTGTTCAGTACTAATGGTTTTGTTGATAGTGTTGCTCCCCTGATTAAAACAAAGCAAGACATTAAATTATGGACGATATCAAACATTTACGTATTTTATAAGTAACGAAAGGTTAATGTGGATTGATTTTTATTTACCTTATCCCGCAAATTGGATCTTGGGGTCTGCCCCATGCTTTTCCTACGATCAACCACGGCTTTATAACCGTACTTGTAACCAAGTTGGAGGTCTTCCTCCATGGTTTTATGATGCAGGAGCATCCACACTTCATCAAGCGAGCCAGCGCGTGGAGTAAAGAACATACAGCTGGACAGTGCCAGCACATATATTTTTGAAATACTTGGAAAGTTGTTGCGCCGCCATTTAAATGAAGGCATTCAAAGCCGGGCGCACTTGTATTATATTATAGATAGGAAGGCATTTAATAGTTTTAATGCTGTTAGATAGGAATTAACTGTAGATTAGACAGTTTTTCTTTCGAGAGGGAAAACGGAATATAGGCACCCTCCTTTGTATCATTGTATTATCATTCCTGCATTCTGAAGGAAAGAGCAAGCAGAGAACTTGTGAAGAACACCCATGTACAGATTGAATTAATAGAAGAAAGACTTTGATTCAATTCCATGGCTATGTTTGTTTTCTGTGTTTTGTTGATATTATGCTATTGCATACTTGCTTCTTTTTATGCCTTTCTTCTATATGCTTTATATGTTATTGCATGACAGGTTCGAAACCTGAGAGAATGAGGAAATAAGTTTCAATTGTTTCTCTGTTTGAGCCAGGAGATTCCTGCATAGAGTGTAGTTGAATTCCTCCGCATAGAGTGCATCGAGGAGGCTCTACAGTTAAACTCTCATTCTCGCTCACCCATAAGTTGAATTGGGTTGACAGGGCGTGCAGGTGAAGTGCAGGTCAAGGTCGAAGCCTTAGCAGGGAGTCTGAGCAAAGGAAGGTAGGGACTGCTGTCTCTGTGGACGTGTAGGGTCTGGACGACTTCGACACTTTGAGAGCTGTTGGAAGTCGAGCACATAAAATGCGCACGGAAGGCCTCAGAAGGAGTCCGAGACATTAAGCTCAGGAGGGATAGTTCATTCTCTACATAGTGAGAATACACCCAGGAAATATTCCTCAAGAGGAAGAGAATCGACGACTTGAATCGTCGGGGAGGTTTGTGAAATCCCGATGATCGTAGGATCGTGGGGAGGCTGCGCGAGGTTTAGTCCTTTAGCGCATGATGTAAGACCCAACGCCCATCGGGGTTTGGCGTTCGGAGGTTGGCGAGGTAAGAGTTTATACCTTATGAAATCGTGAGTCACGATTTCTCGAATTTATCGGGGCCGTTGATCGTGACAAGGACAGGTGGCACAAATCTGGAGAATCGAGGTTTCGGTATTCGGGGTTTTCAAATACAAAGGACCCGGACAGTTGAAATTGCGATTCCGTGATTCCCAATCACACGAGTGGAGGAGTGACGTGGCAAAGTGGGACCATAAGAACTGGTGGAGTACAGGTGTCATCAGAGTTCCGGGTTCGGCGTTTTGCAGTGTAAGTGAACCATAACATTACCATTGCCGATTTCCTGATAGGGAAATCCCCGATGTGCGAAAGCGTTGACTGTTGACTATCGGGGTTCGGGGGTTGGAGCTGTAGGTGAATCGTGTCCGCGTGAACCGCGAATCCCCGAATCGCAATCTCCCGAGTTCCGAAGGGGAGATCGTCGAAGGAGTTTACTATGGGTAACTCTAGAGGGGAGTTGGAAGAGCTTGTAACTCTTCGGGCCTAGGTTGAGAGAAGGTCCTGGTGGAAGCGGCTGCTCGCGGAGGGGCAGGCTGCGTCAAGTGGTATCAGAGCCAAGATTTCTCTGTTTTCTGTAGCAGAGAGGAAGAGAAGACGTAATGCCACCAAGAAGAGGTAGGCAATCACCCGATCCAGAGAAGGAGAGGGAATTGTCCAGGGAAAGAAGCAGTCATGGATAGAATATAGAAATGGAGAGGGAAATACGAAATCTTCGTGCTAGAATGGAAGATATGGAAGCAACGCAGAGGCGCACAACAGATACAGGAGATCTGAGTGACTCCGAAGGCAAAGCTAATGCTGTACCACAAGGTGGAGTTGCAGCAGAAGATGCAGCCAATGAGCGATTAATCAAGGCTATCACCAGAATGAGCGCAAAGGTGAGGATGGACATTCCAGCTTACGAGGGAAGCTTGGATGCAGAAGAGTTGCTGGATTGGATCTGAGCACTCGACACCTACTTCGATTATGAGGATATCGAAGAGGACAAGAAGGTGAGGCATGTTGTCACTAAATTGAAAGGACATGCAGCCTTATGGTGGGACGAGCTGCAGGCAGACAGGCGTTCCAAAGGCAAACAAAAGATCAAGAGCTAGGATCGGATGATCGCCAAGATGAAGGCAAAGTTCATCCCAAGAGACTACCATATCACTCTGTTCAGGCGCATGCAGAACCTGAGACAGAAGTTGATGACGGTGAAGGAGTACACCGAGGAATTTTATAGGCTCAACATTCGAGCTGGTCATCGGGAGAGTGATGACGAAAAGGTGGCAAGATGCCTGAATGGGTTGAGGTATGACATTCAGGACGAGCTAAGCATGCTGACCATCCAGACGATGGAAGATGCTTACCAGATGGCTTTAAAAGCCAAGGAGAAGCTGAGTCGCAAGCAGGGACAGTGAGGGCGAGGCAGAAGCCAGCCTAGAGGCAAAGCAGTTGCCTAAGAACGAACTCAAAAACCCAAGGAGGAGTGGAAGAAGCCTCAAGAAAAATCTGAAAGAGGTGGAACCTCACAGCAGAGGCAGCAATATGCTGAGCCGAGGAGGTAGCAAGATGATCAGCAAGGAGATTATGCTGATGCCAACATAATTCCTCGTACCCGAGGTAGAGGAAGAGGCAGAGGAGGAATTATCACATGTTTTACATGTGGGAAAGATGGACACAAAGCCGTGGACTGTCCAGACAGGAAAATGGACAGAGGAAAAGCTCACGTCGCTGAGGCGCAGAGGCGTGACGTGGAGGATGAAGACACTGGAAGTGGGAAATCACTGACGGTGCACAAGGCTCTCTTGAAACCTGAGAAAGAGGTGGACAGCTCGGCGCAAAGATGCATACTGTTCCGGACCACGTGCAAGACCAAGGGCTGGAAATGCAAGGTCATAGTGGACAGCGGAAGCACCGATAATCTCGTTTCGACCGAGATGGTGGAGAAGCTGGAGCTGAAAACGAACAAACACCCGAGTCCATACAAAGTGACATGGATGCAGAAAGGACACCAGGTATGTGTTACGAGATAGTGCTTGGTTGAATTTAAAATGGGTGAATATAGGGATAAAATTCTGTGTGATGTCATTCCCATGGATGTCTGTCATGTATTATTGGGTAGACCATGGCAGTTTGACCGAAATGTGGTTCATGACGGAAGAATGAACACATATACCTTGGAGAAGGATGGAAGAACACATACATTGCTTCCGGGGAAGGATAAGAAGGTGGAGCCGGAAGTAACCAGCACGATACTTCTCATGAGTGGGAAAGAGCTTCTCACAGAGCTGGAGAAGAATGAAGATCCACAGTTCTTTGTTGTCAGGAAGCCGAAAATTATCCTGACAAGCACAAGAGTGGACGACTTGCCGAAAGAGGTTCAGGAACTGCTGGGAGAGTTCGTTGATATCATCGTGGACGAACTACCTTGTTCATTGCCACCGATGAGGAGTGTGAGTCACCACATTGACCTCATACCCAGAGCAAGCTTGCCGAATAAGGTAGCGTATAGGTTGACACCCCAGGAGAACGAGGAGGTCAAGAGGCAGGTTCAGGATCTGCAGGATAAAGGACTGGTCAGAGAAAGTCTTAGTCCATGTGCTGTTTTGATAGTGCTGAGTCCGAAGAAGGATGGAGGCTGGAGAATGTGTACAGACTCCAGGGCGATAAATAAAATTACCATCAGGTACAGATTTCCACTGCCGAGAATGGATGATCTGATGGATTGCCTAAGTGGGGCAAATTACTTTTCCAAGATAGATCTCAAGAGCGGATATCATCAGATCCGGATGAGAGAGGGAGATGAGTGGAAGACAACATTCAAAACAAACGAGGGTTTGTACGAATGGTTGGTCATGCCGTTTGGTTTGACAAACGCGCCAAGAAATTTTATGAGGCTGATGAATGAAGTCCTGTGGGAATTCATTGGCAAATTTGTGGTCGTATACTTGGACGACATATTGATTTTCAGCAAGACGAAGGCTGAACACGTGAGGCATTTAGCCACTGTGATGAGAAGATTACAGCAGGAGAAGTTGCTGATCAATTTGAAGAAGTGTTCCTTCATGCAGACAGAACTCATTTATTTGGGCTTTGTAATCTCAACAAATGAATTGAAGATGGATCCTGAGAAGGTTGAAGTAATCAGGAATTGGCCATCGCCGAGAAATGTTTTCGAGGTGAGGAACTTCCATGGACTGGCTAGTTTCTATAGGAAGTTCATTCGAAATTTCAGTGAAATTAGCGCAGCAATGATGGATACCGTGAAGAAACGACATAAAGTTTTTCATTGGACAGCGGAGGCCGAAAGGAGCTTCAATCTGTTGAAGAGAAAGATAACAGAGCAACCGGTGTTGGTGTTGCCTGACTTTCGAAAAACATTTCAAGTGAAATGTGACGCCAGTGGGTATGCTGTTGGAGGGGTCTTGAGTCAGGATGACAGACCTGTTGCATATTACAGTGAGAAGCTGGATGATGCCAAGCTGAAGTACTCCACGTACGATAAAGAGTTCTATGCCATCATTCAAGCATTGAAGAAGTGGAGGCATTATTTGATACCCAAGGAGTTCGTATTATACAGCGACAACCATGCATTGCAGTTTGTAAGTCAGCAGGAGAAGCTGAATCAAAAGCATGCGAAGTGGGTGGAATACATGCAGAATTTCACATTCGTGATCAAGCACATTCTAGGGACTGCTAACAAAGTAGCAGATGCTTTGAGCAGAAAAAGTTTATTGTTGCAGGAATTCAGGGTCAAGACCTTGGGTTTTGAAAACCTCAAAGACATGTATGCAGGTGATGCAGATTTTGGAGAAGCCTATGAAGCGGTCGAGAATCCAGTTCTCAGGGATCGGAGTCCATGGCTGGAATATATAATCCAGGAAGGATTGTTGTTCAAAGGCAATCATCTGTGCATACCGAATTGCTCCATGAGGGAGAATTTGGTGCGGGAAAAACACAGCGGAGGATTAGCAGGTCATTTTGGGCATGACAAAACATTCGCCAAGCTGAGCGAATCGTACTTTTGGCCAGGCATGCATACAGATGTAAAAATATTTGTTGACCGATGCAGGATTTGTCAACACGCGAAGGGCAGAAAGCAGAACACAGGGTTCTATCAACCGTTGCCCATACCCGAGAGGCCATGGGAAGCCATTAGCATGGACTTTGTGTTGGGTTTGCCGAGAACACAACGAGGAGTTGATTCCATTTTTGTAGTGGTGGATAGGTTCTCAAAGATGGCACATTTCATTCCGTGTCATAAGACCAGCGATGCAACCCACATTGCAAACTTGTTTTTCAAAGAGATTGTCCGATTGCATGGATTGCCGAGAAGCATAGTCTCGGATCGGGATACCAAGTTCGTAGGTCACTTTTGGAAGACGTAATGGAAGAAGCTAGGGACTGACTTGGCATTCAGTTCTGCTTACCATCTGCAGACAGATGGGCAGACCGAAGTAGTCAACAGAAGCTTGGGGGATCTGTTGAGAAGCCTGGTGACTGAGCATCACAGCAGTTGGGATCAGATCCTACCACAGGCAGAGTTTGCGTACAACTATTCTGTGAATCGGAGTACAGGTAAGAGCCCATTTCAAATTTTGTATGGGACACAGCCGAGAGGATTTTCTGAGCTAAGGGAGTCAGAACAGGCTGAAACTAGCAGCGCGAGCGCTGAGGAATTCGCTGAGGCAATGCAAGAACTTCACACACAGGTGAAGCAGCGACTGATGAAGGCGAACCAGGAGTATAAGCGCAGAGCCGATCAGAGGAAAAGACAACTTCAGTTTGAAGTTGGGGACATGGTTCTGGTGCACTTGAGGAAAGAAAGGTTCCCGAGAGGAACATACAACAAGCTCAAGATGAAGAAAATCGGGCCATGCAGAATTCTGAGGAAATTTGACGAGAACGCATATGAGCTTGAGTTGCCAGAGGACATCGGGATATCTCCGATTTTCAATATTTCGGATTTATACCCCTACAGGACCGAGGATGAAGGAGCTGGAACTGATGAACAACCAGTGATCCAGTGGCAGAAGGAATTGCCAGTTGCACAGAAACCTGAGATGGAGTGCATACTGGATAAAAGAGTTGGAAGGAAGACCAGGAGAAAGCAATATTTTGAGTACCTGGTGAAATGGAAAAATCACCCAGTGGAGGATGCCAGCTGGGAAACAGAGGCAGTGATACAAAAGCATGGGCACACCGTGCAAGAGCTCATGGACAGGAGCCCATGAAACCTTTTGAGCCGAGGAGTATGATGCAGAAGCATCCACACTTCATCAAGTGAGCCAGCGCGTGGAGTAAAGAACATACAGCTAGATAGCGCCAGCACATATATTTTTGAAATACTTGGAAAGTTGTTGCGCCTCCATTTAAATGAAGGCATTCAAAGCTGGGTGCACTTGTATTATATTATAGATAGGAAGGCATTTAATAGTTTTAATGCTGTTAGATAGGAATTAACTGTAGATTAGACAGTTTTTCTTTCGAGAGGGAAAACGGAATATAGGCACCCTCCTTTGTATCATTGTATTATCATTCCTGCATTCTGAAGGAAAGAGCAAGCAGAGAACTTGTGAAGAACACCCATGTACAAATTGAATTAATAGAAGAAATACTTTGATTCAATTCCATGGCTATGTTCGTTTTCTGTGTGTTGTTGATATTATGCTGTTGCATACTTGCTTCTTTTTATGCCTTTCTTCTATATGCTGCATATGTTATTGCATGGTAGGTTCGAAACCTGAGAGAATGAGGAAATAAGTTTCAATTGTTTCTCTGTTTGAGCTAGGAGATTCCTGCATAGAGTGCAGTTGAATTCCTTCGCATAGAGTGCGTCGAGGAGGCTCTATAGTTAAACTCTCATTCTCCCTCACCCAGAAGTTGAATTGGGTTGACAAGGCGTGCAAGTGAAGTGCAGGTCAAGGTCGAAGCCTTAGCAAGGAGTCTGAGCAAAGGAAGGTAGGGACTGTTGTCTCTGTGGACGCGCAGGGTCTGGACAACTTCGACACTTTGAGAGCTGTTGGAAGTCGAACACGTAAAACGCGCGCGAAAGGCCTCAGAAGGAGTCCGGGACATTAAGCTCAGGAGGGATAGTTCATTCTCGACATAGTGAGAATACACCCAGGAAATATTCCTCAAGAGGAAGAGAATCGACGACTTGAATCGTYGGGGAGGTTTGYGAAATCYCGMTGATMGTAGGATCGTKGGGAAGCTGCGYGAGGTTTAGTCCTTTAGCGCAGGAGGTAAGACCCAACGCCCATCGGGGTTCGGCATTCGGAGGTTGGCGAGGTAAGAGTTTATACCTTACGAAATCGCGAGTCGCGATTTCTCGAATTTATTGGGGCCGTTGATCGTGACAAGGACAGGTGGCACGAATCTAGAGAATCGGGGTTTCGGTATTCGGGGTTTTCAAATACAAAGGACCCGGACAGTTGAAATTGCGATTCCGCGATTCCTGATCGCACGAGTGGAGGAGTGACGTGGCAAAGTGGGACCATAAGAACTGGTGGAGTACAGGTGTCATCAGAGTTCGAGGTTCGACGTTTTGTAGTGTAAGTGAACCATAACATTACCATTGCCGATTTCCTGATAGGGAAATCCCCGATGCGCGAAAGCGTTGACTATTGACTATCGGGGTTCGGGGGTTGGAGCTGTAGGTGAATCGTGTTCGCGTGAACCTCGAATCCTCGAATCGCAATCTCCCGAGTTCCGAAGGGGAGATCGTCGAAGGAGTTTACTATGGGTAACTCTAGAGGGGAGTTGGAAGAGCTTGTAACTCTTCGGGCCTGGGTTGAGAGAAGGTCCTGGTGGAAGCGGCTTCTCGCAGAGGGGCAGGCTGCGTCATTTTAGTTCTGAAGTCGTCATTCTGCATTGCATAAGGGTATGGTTTTTTAATGTTTTTTGCTGCAATTACCTTAAAGTTGTAAGGTGATACAAATAATATTCTTAATATGTTCAGGTACTTACGATTCGTGACTGTAACCTTGAGTAGCCGCCCTGACCTAGCTTGTGTTGGCCATGTTTGGAAATTCTTACTTTGGTTGCCTTCAAAGTGTCAGGCAACCTATCATCAAAATTTTCAAGTATGTTATATATAACCACACTTTTATTTAGATCTAAAGAAAAATAAAGTTAGTATTGAATTCAAAAATCTGTAATTTACCTTGGTGTACCAATTATTTGTTCTCCTGATTTTTTCAAAATATTCTCTTTTGCATCATCAATGATCGTCTTCCACTCCCTCTTTGGAATTGATGGAGGACGCTCATACCTAGGATTACTTTCCAGGCTTCGTCTATAAACATCTCGGGTATATTTTAAATATTCACCTGTTGCAAATGTGACTGCTTTTGTATTGAATGTGTCTACACCAATGAGGCCTTCAAGATAATCTATAATTTCCTTTTTGTGGTTGGAATTCTGGCAATTCCACCTCATGCGTAAAGTTTCCCCAAAAATAGACAAGGCCTTACTCTCTATGTGCCTATAAAAAAGGTCGTTTCCTACACACAAAAAGATATGATCATTAATTTAAAATTAATAATCTAGATTATTTATGTATGAGGACAACAATAAACGATTAAAATATGAATTAAAACTACATGGGAGTCTTGATTGTTTTAATGGAAGTCCATTATTGTCGACCAAAAATGTGCATGGAAGGGTCCACGTGCTTGTCACAAGTCTAGCTCCAGGAAATGGAACCATCTCAACCACATCACTATGATCCTCATCTCTGCCACCATCTCTAGACTTTGATCGAGGTGTGGATGCCTATCGATGCGTGTCATAGCTCCTATCTAAATGAGGTGTGGAAGATGGAGAAGTAAATAGTGCTCTAGTAGCTGTATGACCGCCCACATCAGGACTCTGTAGTGTCTCTGTAGTTCCACTACTACCAACCTCGGGCTGAACAGGCTCCAAATATTCCTTTATAAAAAAGAAAATGTTTTTTCATGAGATAATGTAATAGTTAAAGAACAAAGTATCATAATTGAACATATGAGTGCATTAAAAAAAAAAATTATGGTTATTACCTTATATGTGTTAAGTTGTGACATAAGGAGCCTGATCCTTTCTTTGACATCCGAAGTTTGTTCTAGATGATCTAACAAGCTAACAAGTTCCTTGTTAGCTTTAATGATATTTTTTTTTAATAAGAGCATCGGATCAACGCAAGAATAAAATCCCTCCTCATCGACGGAATCATGATCCACATGGCCTACTGACTACATATAATTTCAGAAAAAACAATGTTATTTCAATAAAATTATATAAGAAAATAATAAAAACAGCGTAAAATGAAAGTGGAAATTGATAATCATTTACATGTTCTGCGGCTGGCCCTTTTCCACGATCATCCCGCCACATTAAAATATAATTAGAATCCCCAAATATTTAAAAAATTGTTAATGATAACAAAAAAAAATGTTAAAGATAATATTTACAACAATGTTAAAGATAATAAAAAAATATAATGCAATAAGTAGAGGTTTCTTAAAGAGGCGTTGCATAAGAACCTGCACACTATTAGTCAATTTTCTATTCGATTCAAATAGTAATCCAATAATAACTCTTCCACGGGAGCTATCTTTTTTATTGTGCATAGGACTACCCGATTCTCTTCACGTCCCTCAAATATGCAATTCAGTTGTTTGTTGGTTGTCTTGGGTCATGTGTTGTTTATAAAACCTGTGATATTGCCAGAAACTTTAGGCCTTCCATCAATATAGATAGTCGCTCTCTTATTTTTATCCTTGTTTATTAGTTGTATATAATTTGCGGCGAGTGCATATCTATGCATACTTCGCATGTACCGAACCAGCCGCATCCAATCATTATAATTGTAACACGGTCCAACATAGTCCATCAATTCAGTTAATGTATTGTATTTTACAATTATTCCATCCATGGAAAATAGCCCCAAGCCATTTAGGGAGGATGGTGCAATGCGATATGTCCTATTGTTGACAACAAAGTCAACATCTATAGGAGGTAGTTCCTTAGGTACTCATTGCTTCACCAGATGCTTAGACCTTAGTGGAACATATATGTCTCCTATGCTCTCATCATCATAAGAGCATGATCCTCCTTCGGCAAGAAAAAAATTCATGCATCTACAAAATTTTATTCTGACTTTTTCACCTCTGGTCCTTATTTTCTTATCATATCTACTAGATGCAGTCGCATTTCCAGCCTCTATTTGTCCTAAGATTTCCTCACTCTACGAAGAAATATCTGACAGGTACCTATTTGGTTGTACCTTCAGTTGCATGTGCACGTATTGTTAGTTAGTAGTCCATCATCATATTCATAGTTCTAAATATTTTTTTTATATCTTTAGTTTTTGATGCACAATTAGACTAGGGTGCAATTACCAATATAAGTGGTCATCCACCTAATTTAATGGGATATCCCTCTTGATTTTGGACATATTAAGGACATATTAAAAATGTGAAAACACTAAGGACATGATAAATTTATCATATGGATCTAAGAAAAAAATAGTATTAAGGTTGTTATTTGTTGGATTTGTGCGTAATGAACCTAAACAAAAAATTCTCACTTGAACTTGAGAAATGCCATAACTTCTAGAAATGGTATAGAAAAATATAAATACTAGACTAGGATAACCCAACTAGGCACCCTCTACTCAAGGAAGAGGAACCACATGACACAAAACGCCTCTAATTTTTTCTAACCCCCATGTGTTGCATTGTCAACTCCCACAAGGTCATCCTAAACCGCAATACTATAGGGAAAGAATAATAGTTTTGTAGGAATCAAAGAAACCTAGGGTTGAACATGGGTATCTACCTAATCCATGTTGCATGACAAGAACAGACCACCAAATCCCAACAACAACAAAAACACATGCTAAAAAATATTGCATGATAAACCTATGGAATTAAATAAGGACTTAAGGGTGGCAAGGGAAGTGGTGGTAAGATAGGGTATCTACCTAATCCATGTTGCATGATAAGTGACACATATTCCACGTGCATTTGGCTGCATGGGCATCATTCATGAAGATGTTATGATGAATGTTTTTTGCATTTAGTATAAAAAATAAGATGAAATACATTCCCTTAAACCCTACCTCCCCATCATCTTAACAACTGACTCCACCATTACATACTTAGCACCTTAGGACCTCCATCTCAGATACTGACAATACAAATGGAGGTCACGACTAGGGATTTTATGGTAGACCTAAACGTTATTCATAAGGATATTATGATGAAACTGTTCGTTTGTACGTTGAGAGGAATTGCAACACATTGATGGTTTCGTAAATATTGTCCAAGGGTTGTATCTTCAATTTCAAGTTTCATCAAAGCAATTTGCAGGATTTTGAGATTGTGAGTAGGCTCTTGAATAATTCTATGACAAGGATTTTTTTCTTCAACATTGCATGGAAATAAGGAATAAACTTGATGACACTTTGCAAGCCTATCAAATAATCCGATGGATATGCTTTTCAATAAGTTGGTTGAAAAGTATAAGGCAATAAATTATTGGTCGATGTTGTATAAAAGAAATACCTTCAGAGTGATGATCAACCCATCGTTTTATCTAAAGAGTTGTCAGAGCATCATGTAGTAGGGGAACAACCCCTAGTCACCTCCATCCTTGCAACAAGCCCCACTTCTACCAAATTATTTGGGCATTAGAAAGTATCTCTATGGTCAAACAAGGTCCACTTGAGGCATAACACATGCTTCATTGACATTGTGGCTACAAAAGAAGGAAATAAATGACCTTAATGGTTGACTAATTAAGCAAAAAGAAGGTCAAATTCACTTGGAAGGAAAAATTTCGATGGTATATTTGATGATGATGAGGTGATCCCTAGTAGGAGGGGATTCAAATGAAAGAAAATTTAATTAATAGAAACAACTTTAAGTTAATTTTGGGTTGGTCCTAACCTAAAGTCACAATTAAACATTGTTTTAAGTTTGTACAAGTTCACCCTAACCCAATGGGTAGCCAACGTGTTGATTCACTTTCCAAGTACAATAGAGATTCTAGATTTCTCTCACACCCCACAAGGGAGTGCAATGCCCAGGTGGAGCTAGTTGCTACCCCCTAAAAAAATGGGTGTCATATGAGCACAACAAAACATCCTTAGATTTCAATGACAATGACGAGTTGTGGAGGCTATGCACTTTATTCCATCTTTCCATAGCACCATTCATAGTCCAAGGTGTGGAGAAATATGGTTGGCTTGTTGGAGGATGTTCTAGAGGAAAATTTCACCAAGAGATTCCATTTTGTTAGACTTGGCACATTTGAGGCATGGATACATGGATTTCATTACATTTTTGTTGCATCATTGATGAAGAGTCTTATTCCAAAGATTGAAACCAAGGCCCAAAACCCATGGCTAAATGAAGCACTATGTATAAGATGAATGCCACACTTCAATAGGTGGCTAAATCATGACATACGGTAAGAAAAAACCAAAAATGAAAAAAAATACCTACAATTGAGAAAGTTCAGAGTAAGGCATGTGGAAAAAAAAGAGCTAATGGAGGAACATATTTCTTGAAACTATGCCATGTGTCATTAGAAAGTATCTCTATGGTCAAACAAGGTCCACTAGAGGCATAACACATGCTTCATTGACATTGTGGCTACAAAAGAAGGAAATAAATGACCTTAATGGATGACTAATTAAGCAAAAAGAAGGTCAAATTCACTTGGAAGGACAAATTTTGATGTTATATTTGATGATGATGAGGTCATCCCTAGTAGGAGGGGACCCAAATGAAAGAAAATTTAATTAATATAAACAACTTTAAGTTACTTGTAGGTTAGTCCTAACCTAAAGTCACAATTAAACATTGTTTTAAGTTTGTACAGGTTCACCCTAACCCAATGAAAAAAAGAGTATAAGTGCCACATCAAAGAAGAATTAGAACATTTTATGTTGAGCACTCAAAAGGTTTGATGACCATGGCAGTGGTTGGGATATTTTATAGGCAAGATTGTTAAATGTGTCTCTTTGAAACTATGGTTGGGTGAGAATTAGAAGCCTATGTTGGGGTACTTGTCATCCTTTCATCTTCTTGTATGTGGTTGGATATGTTTTCTCGTGCAATCTAAAACATATGAAACCCTTTTATTGGAAAATGACTAGTTATGGGGCCCATCAGGTTTATGTCTCAAGAGGTGGATGTTGGGATTTGACCCAAAAAGGGAACCTACATTCATTCAAAAGATATGGGTGTTGTTGCCTGGTTTACCCATTGAGCTTTGGAATAACAAGATATTGGAGGGCATAGGAAATACCATTGGTTGATTTGTTGCTTTGGAGGATCGATGTATGGAGAAGGAATATTGCATGGTTGGGTGTATTTTGGTCGAATTAGACCTTATAGAAGGTCTATTATAAAAATTGGATATGGATACAGAATGGAGAAATCGGAAATTCCAACAAAAATTAGAGTGTTGGAGACTCTTTTTTTGTTGTGTGTTTTGTCATGAAGTTGGGTGTCTGAAGAATGATTCTCATCAAGTCATATGAGGTCATCCCTAGTATGATGGGATCCAAATGAAAGAAAATTTAATTAATAGAAACAACTTTAAGTTATTTTTAGGTTGGTCCTAGCCTAAAATCACAATTAAACATTGTTTTAAGTTTGTACAAGTTCACCCTAACCAATTGAAAAAAAGAGTATAAGTGCCACATCAAAGAAGAATTAGAACATTTTATGTTGAGCACTCAAAAGGTTTGATGACCATGGCAGTGGTTGGGATATTTTATAGGCAAGATTGTTAAAGGTGTCTCTTTGAAACTATGGTTGGGTGAGCATTAGAAGCCTATGTTGGGGTACTTGTCATCCTTTCATCTTCTTGTATGTGGTTGTATATGTTTTCTCGTGCAATCTAAAGCATATGCAACCCTTTTGTTGGAAAATGACTAGTTATGGGGCCCATCAGGTTTATGTCTCAAGAGGTGGATGTTGGGATTTGACCCACAAAGGGAACCTACATTCATTAAAAAGATATGGGTATTGTTGCCTGGTTTACCCATTGAGCTTTGGAATAGCAAGATATTGGAGGGCATAGGAAATACCATTGGTTGATTTGTTGCTTTGGAGGATCGATGTATGGAGAAGGAAGATCGCATGGTTGGGCGTATTTTGGTCGATTAGACCTTATAGAAGGTCTATTATAGAAATTGGATATGGATACAGAATGGAGAAATTGGAAATTCCAACAAAAATTAGAGTGTTGGAGACTCTTTTTTTGTTGTGTGTTTTGTCATGAAGTTGGGTGTCTGAATAATGATTCTCATCAAGTATTATGAGTTCATCCCTAGTAGGAGGGTATCCAAATGAAAGAAAATTTAATTAATAGAAACAACTTTAAGTTATTTTTAGGTTGGTCCTAACCTAAAGTCACAATTAAACATTGTTTTAAGTTTGTACAAGTTCACCCTAACCCAATGAAAAAAAGAGTATAAGTGCCACATCAAAGAAGAATTAGAACATTTTATGTTGAGCACTCAAAAGGTTTGATGGCAATGGAAGTGGTTGGGAGATTTTATAGGAAAGATTGTTAAAGGTGTATCTTTGAAACTGTGGTTGGGTGAGCATTAGAAGCCTATGTTGGGGTACTTGTCATCCTTTCATCTTCTTGTATGTGGTTGGATATGTTTTCTCGTGCAATCTAAAGCATATGCAACCCTTTTGTTGGAAAATGACTAGTTATGGGACCCATCAAGTTTATGTCTCAAGAGGTGGATGTTGGGGTTTGACCCACAAAGGGAAACTACATTCATTCAAAATATATGGGTATTGTTGTCTGGTTTACCCATTGAGCTTTGGAATAGAAAGATATTGGAGGGCATAGTAAATACCATTGGTTGATTTGTTGCTTTGGAGGATCGATGTATGGAGAAGGAATTTCGCATGGTTGGGCGTATTTTGGTCGAATTAGACCTTATAGAAGGTCTATTATAAAAATTGGATATGGATACAGAATGGAGAAATTGGAAATTCCAACAAAAATTAGAGTGTTGGAGACTCTTTTTTTGTTGTGTGTTTTTTCATGAAGTTGGGTGTCTAAAGAATGATCCTCATCAACCAGCATCTAGAAAGTATTCTACACAACCTGACACATTAACTCCAACAACATATCCAGATAAAAGAGGTATGTATATCTCATACATGTTCTTGCACCTTCATAATGTTCCTAGTGGATTCTCGATTCCAATTGGTTATGAGGCTACTACTAAACATATGGACTTAACAAGTGATGGTCCTCATTCGATGTTTGAGTCCCTAATTGGATCAAAAAAGGGTCGAGGGAAGGTCTGGCTCAAACGAGTTATTATAGGAGCTGGGGGGGATCATTTAGAATAAGATTGTTCTGGGGGAATGTAGTGTACCCTCTATATATACAAGATTTGCTTCTAATGATACTAAGTTGATCCATGTCCAAACGAATAATGTTTTGGTCAAAGAGACTAAGTCACAATCCCTTCTACCCACAAATGACCCTAAGAAGAAGTCTAAAAAAATTGCCCTAAAGTGATTATGTTTGTTAAGATCATTAAAATAATTTGAGATGGAGCCAAGGGGGTTGGTAGGGGGACTAGCCATGGACAAGAAAATGCCTTCTACTATTGAAAGGAAATCCGATATATCATTGGCTAAGTGTCAAGAAAGAAAGGAAGTAAGAGAGGGTAAACAACTCACCATCAATGGGGTCTTTAGAACAGGGAAGACCTAAAAATTGGTTACAAAATTATCATTATTTCACTAAATTCCAGAGGGGTTGGGGGTGCCCACAAATAGTTATCCCTCAAATGAATGTTCTCAATTTACCAACCTAATGTTATGATGCTACAAGAAATTTACCAACCTACCAACCTAATGAAAAGCTTTGTGTGCATTTAAAACTGTAAAATTCCCACTCGATTATTTTTGGTCTTTTTCTTGGTTTTACTGTGTTGGACTTTCGTCAAACAATTTGCTACTGAAATGTTTATAGAGGTTTTTATGAATTTACTCATTTCTGTAACAATTTTATATGAATTCCTGAGTGTGGAATTTTGACAAACACTTGGACTGTAGGATATTTCACACTGTTTGAATGCCCAATTTGCAGTTATGGTATTTTAGATGGATTCTTGAAGTGTTCTAGATGGTTGGCATAGATATAAATTTGAATATGCCCTAACTAAAATCTACAAAATATCTAATTCAAACATGGTTCCCTAGATCGAATATATAGAATATAGCATTCAAATGATGATGCATGTGTGCCCTAGACTTTTCAAAATGAAAATTTTGAAAAGGACAGAGTGAGGAAAATTTACCGGAATGGAAGCCATTGTTGGTCTAGTTCTTTTCTTTGTCGCTCTTTGTCTCTGTGGTTCCTTGCTGGGGTCACCGCGTCTCTTGTTGGGGTCTCTATCTACCTTTGTGGATCGGGATGAATGTGAATGGGCCGAATGGGGTCGACCGAGTTCAGGGATCAATGCATAGAATGGGGTCAGCTGAGTTTGAACGGCACGAGTTAGGGCGAATGGGGTTAGGGGTTGGTTCAACTGTGGACTGTACAATGCGAATGGGGTTATGGCGCCGGTCGGATTCTGTTTTCACTGTGTGCAATATTGCGAATGGTTTTAGGGCGCGGTCGGGTTCTGTTCGTAACATATATAACATATATAATATATGTTATATATGTTACATATATAACATATATATGTTACATATATAACATATATATGTAACGAATGTTACATATATATGTTATATATGTAACATATATAAAATATATATGTTATATATGTTACATATATAACATATATATGTTATATATTTGTAACATATATATAACAATATTTTAATTTTATAAAATATTGCACATTAACCCTTATAACCCTTATAACCCCAAACATGTACATTAACTATTACATCTATCCATTATTAGTACTATTCTATCACCTATGTTAACCCTAATCACTTATAACCTCTATAATTTCTAACTTATAAACCCCAAATAGCTAAAGCCTAACTTATTAACCCTAAGCACCTAATACCTATATCTCACAAACATTAATCCTTATAATACTCAAACCATATAACCACTTTACTCCATAACACTATAATCCTTTTCATCTCTAACACCTAACCCTTAATTCTCGCCATACCTAACCCCTAAACCCTATAAAGCACAATTCTAAACCAATGTAACCTTTATTTGACTTGTAACTCCTAATGAGCTTAACTACCATAACCCTTAATACAACATTTTGACATGAAGAGCACTGAAAAAACATCAAAACCTACCATAACATGGCCCTAGAATACAAAGGTCATGGCTATGTCAATTGACATAGGTGAAAAGGAAGATGTGTCTAGTGACACCAAAATAAAAGGAGAATCATTAGTAGAGAATTGTAAATTCATTGTATTAAGAAAACAATTAAGTAGAATGTGTTTGTTGACACAAAGACAAAACAATCTATGTCAACCAACACACACTAGAGAAATGGGGAACCAAATGCAAAGAATGTTCAAACTAGCACAAGAAAGAGAATTTGTGTTGATTTCCATAGAACATGGAATGCATGATACAAATAAGAAAACTCTAGAATTCATGTTGACCTACACATTATTGAACAATGAGTTGATAGATGCTAAAAGCTATAACTAGGGATTCAACAAGGTGATCAATGAGAAACTTGGGAAGAATTAATTCTACATATTCAGAGGGCTATCATGACAATCAATTAGACTATTAATGACATCAATACCAAAAATTTATTGATACGATGAAACAAGGATTATAGGTTACAAACATTATGATGTTAGACAAGGATGGAGCACAAAAATACATATGGAAATAGGAGATCGCTCTCTAACCAATATGTTATTGGATGATGGTTCCATAGTAAACAATATGATGAAGGATACATGGGGAAAGTTAGAGAAATCAAAATTGAGGCCACTAGAGTTGTTGGTTGACAATAAAATCCATCAATCGCTTCGACAAGGTGATCAATGAACATTTCGTATTGAATTCATTCAATAGATTCCAAGGACCACTGAAACATTATCAATTGGACTATTAATGATTTCAATTTCATATGGAAATAGAAGATCTCACTCTACCCAATTTAATAATATTAGATGGTGATTATAGAATAATCATTATGATGGAGACAAAAATAATTAGAGAAACCAAAATTGTGACCACCAAGAAGGAGAAATAGTCATTGATGATTAGTGAGCCAACACAATTGCATTCAAAAAAAGGAGAATATTGAATAATTATTGATTTAATAAGTTGCCATAGTGAATGAGGAGTTGGCTATTTCTAGTGAATCCTATAGAAGCAAGCAAGATGAACTATATGAATGCAAAGGGAAAGGGTAGTATAACTAGAGGATTGCTTAGAGGAAATAAATCATTTGATAGTGGATCATTGTAGCATTGGAAGATGGATAAACTAATTTTTTTGTTGCTATAATATAGAATCAAAACTAATAACTAAACCCAAAGGGAAGAATCCACTCAAGTGAATGATGAGAAGGAAAATTACCCATCACACAACTTGACCAATGTTACCACTGGTAAATGTAAAATTCAATGAAGGTATCCCATGACCATACTAACTAAGTTGTTCTTAAATACACGGAACGTATAGCCACTCAAAAAATTAATGTAGAAATGAATAATGAACCTTAACACATCATAATGGGAATTGAGTGGAGGATAGAATTGCTAGCCAAGCAATTAACACATTTAAGAATAGAAAGAATTATTTGCATGGTCCTATAAATATGGAAGCTAACCTGTTGTTCAATAGGGAAATGGGGGAAGTTATCCACGCCAAAATATGGAAGCTAAGTCCAAGGCCCCGAGGGGACAAAGGTTGAATTCTAATTTGGTGGGAATATTCCATTAGAAAAATCATTTCCTTTCTTAGATGTTATGGTAGATAGTTGATGACATTTAGAAGAATAAAATACAAGGCAATATTGGAAGAGCTCGAGGAAATTTAAAGAATTCCTTATCTTATCCCCTCAGTGAATAAAAATTGAACAAACAATGACAAATACTAAAGGTTGATGAGACATATAAAAGACTGACGAAAGCCTAAAACTTGCATAAACCAAATTGGGTACTCTGAAAGAAAATTAGGGTTTATCGTTTACACGATGAAGTGATAATGGAAGAAAGTGAGTGATCACTCAAATTTGAGTCCATAAACCCTCCCATATCATTAAGGCATACAAATAGTCTATCCATGACAAATTTCAGTGCATTCAGAAATTGTTTGAAAAAAATTTAACATTGGCCCCATTCGCAGGTCCCTATTGCCAATGTCTAGTCCTCGTGCATTTTTCATTCCTCGTTCATCGTTCCTCGTTCCTATTTCCTTGACCATGGTGTAGTCCCCAAGATCCATTATTTTTGTACAAAATTACATACTAATGGCATAAAATTATCGACGAACTTTTTTCGTCGATAGTATAGCAAATCCGTCGCAAGATTATTTACATTCGTCTCTCTTGCGACAATATAAAATGATGTTTGGATTAAAAATAAATAAAAGATCTATAAGGCCAATATATATAAATATGTATACCAAAATTATTACCTTAATGAAGGTATGCCAATCATGTGTTTTTACCCCACCAAATTCACCTTTCTTCGTTAAGATATTTTTTATGTTTGAAGCAAAATCCGTGGGAAATTTAATTCTTTGAATGACCTCTTTTACATCATTGTTTTGTTGCTCTGTTAATAACCATGGAAGGTTGTTTCAGTCCAATACTCCATCTAATCTATTTGAATATCGAATCACACTTCACATTGCATGATTGGCTTCCTGAATGTCAGTACAAATTTTGACAATTTTTTCTTTGTCCCTCCTACCATCTATGATTCGCCATAACGTTTCAGTCACATTCTTCCCGCTATGCATTGTATCAAACAAATGAGCTATTTTTAGCTCCTCATAGTATGAGAACCTAATGAATTGAGTGGGATAATATTTCATTCCTCGTGGAAGCCCATTATTAATACCTTCATGATGATTGCGGCCTTCATGAAGCATAAAAGAAATCACAAAAATAATTATCAAATACGGTAAAATAAATTCAATGATTAAAATAAACATTCAAAACATTACATGATCTACGATACATTATGAAATTGAGTACCTTGACGATTTCTATTATATTCCAACCTCAAAAGGTGAGGTGTCATTCTTTGTGGTTTTAAACCAGTCTCTTCTTTCCCATTGAAAATATATTTTTCAGTAGTATGATACCTATGGTTCTGAGGAAGAAGTTGCCTATACTCATCAAACACCATCTTTCCTAAACTTTTTGAATGAAAATACTTCATCTTAGGGCCACAAACTAGACATACAAATTTACCCTTTGTTTGAAGACCTGCAACAAATGGATTAATATCAATTATACAATGAGATTATTTAAAAAGTAAACACGCACCATGATAACATTAAAATATTATATAGTATTAATGAGAAATATTAGAATGCTTATACATACCACAAAAATGTGTTAGTCCAGGGGCATCATGAACTGTCCATAAAAGTATTCCACAGAATTTAAATTTCTTCTCCCCGATTGGTTTACATATGTCATACATTGTGATGCCAGTCCATAACTTTAGTAGCTCATCGATAAGAGGCTCAATATGTACATTCATATATTTAACCTGGTACTTACCTAATTGTTTTAAATTACACATAAGTACTAAAGGAATTGTATCATGTAATATATATAATTAAATAAATAAACAAAAGATATTATGCAAAAATTGAAACAAATAAAAATGTTAAATTCAAAAAATTAACGTAAACAAATACCTGGAACAATCATTGTCAACATTATGTGCTCCCTCTTTATTGACATCCAAGGAGGATTGTTATTGCTGATAACAAAAATAGGCCACATGAGTAAATAGACCTAAGCTCTTTGGATGGATTAACACCGTCAGTTGCCAATGAAAGCCTAACATTACGAGGTTCATCTTTGAAATCTACCAATTTTTCTCCAATTTCCCTATATGTAGAACCATCGGCAGACATTTGAAGACTACCATCTCCACTTCTGTTACGTGCATGGTAATCCATAAATTGTGCTATGCTTTCACACCTGAACAATCATTGCAAACATGGAATTATGGGAATATAATGAAGAACCTTTCGAGGAACTATTTTTGTTACTTGATCGATTCGATATCTATTGATAAGACATCGCGGACATTCAGTTTTTGAAGCATGTTGTCCATAATATATAATATGGTCATTAGGACATGCATCTATAGTTTTATAATCCATTCCAATGTCTTTCATAATGGCATACAAACGTCAATATGTGCGAAGTAAAATATTTGACGATGGTAACAAAAATTCACCTAACAATCTAAAACATAACAAACAACTAGTTAATGTAAGAATATTAATCGTAAAAATTGCATTCTTATTTTACACATTAATTAACACTAAAAACAAATAGAAAAAAATCAACATTTATGTATAATATGAGATGAAACATTTTACATACCTTAGTATCTGTGTCATACGGATGTTCGACAAATTATTTATAACCTTTAAGTTCACTAGCAGCAATGTAGCGGAGAGAAGATTTGCTCTTGATCCTTCATAAAGTCGTTTATTTGCCTTTTCTGATAGAGGTTCATCATAAATACCAGCGTTTTCCCCATCCTCATCCGGCTGCAAAAACAAATCTTGGATCATTTGATTTGTCCCATCATCGTCTTCCATGGGATCATTAACTTGATTTGTCCCCTCATCTTCTTCCATGAGATCCTCATTTGCTTGGTCATGATGACGTTCCTCAGCTTGTACAACATCATTTCTACTAATACTTGGTGGCGCAATATTCTGCGGAAATTTAGAGGGCAACTCTAACTTTATAATTACAAATAATCATGCAAAATTAGTGTATACTATAACAAACATTCAAACAATATAGATACATATATATATAATTTTTTGTATAAAATTGACAAAATAAAAAAAGATAATGAATATATAGCTAATTACCATGGGACGATATTCATTCGATCCGCCATCAATGTGACCATATTTCCTACAATGTTTTGTAGTTGTTACTATTAAAATTCTTACGGGACATCTGAGGCAATATTTTTTACAAGGGCAATAACATCTACCATCACCATTTTCACCCACTTTACTTTTTTCTCCACCTCTAACAACATTATGTGACATTCTTCTGCACAAAAATATCCTTTCGGAACTGTCATTGTTATAGAAAGATTGTCGCAACATCTTTAAATTGTCAAATATTTATATTCCAATTTTAGGTCATTATCATCGCAATTGCGACGAACGTGACCTAAAAATATTTATTCTTTTTATTAATATTTTAGGTTATTTTCAACAGTCAATTTTAAGTTTAGGCAAGTCGTCACTCTTGCGAAAGACAAACTAGAGGCGTCGCTCTTGCGATGAACTTTGACCATAATAATTCAATCAACCTAGAGTCATCGAGATAGTGACGAATACGGGATGGATTTTAAAAAATGAAATTTTTCTCTTGCATGTTGCGACGAAAGAGTACTTTCATCGCAAGTGGTCGTCGCAAATTTTTCAATATGTAGTAGTGAAAACAAGAAGTTTGTATGGACCGAGAAGTGCGCAGAAGAATTTCAAAGGCTCAAGGGGTTGTTGATGATAACGTCGATACTAAAGATCCCCGACATGGACAATGAATTCTTGGTATGCACAGACACATCCAAGGAAGGATTAGGCAGAGTCTTGATGCAAGATGGTCGAGTGATTGCTTACATCTCAAGGAAATTAAGAAAGAATGAGGAGAACTACGCAATGCATGATTTGGATTTATTTACCATTGTGTATGCCTTGAGAGTATGGACACACTATCTGATTGGATGGAATTTCGAACTAAAAATGGATCACTGTGGATTGCAGCACATATTTACGCAGAGTGACTTGAACGCGCAACAAAGGCATTGGTCAGAATTGCTTAGCGAATACGATTTTGAGATTACTTACATAAAAGGAATGGTGAATAGAATGGCAGATGCATTGAGTCAGAGACGATGCATATTCCTGGTGATACCTCTTCATACGAATCTTCAAGAAAAGATTCTAACTATATAGTTTGATGATGACTGGTATAAAGAGGTTAAGGAAAATACCGAACAAGACACCATGATGGTACCAAAGTTTGAAAGTTATACATTGGACAACGACTGATTGATGAGGTATAATAATCATATTTACATACCACCTAACGAAAAATTGAAAAGTTTGATCTTAAGCGAAGCTCATAGCGCAGTGTACATGGCTCATCCAGGAGTCATGAAGGTGAGGGCAGACCTTAAGCCTTTATTCTTCTGGAAATGAATGAAAGTAGACATAGTTAGCTATGTGGCGAGATGTATGGAATGTCAACAAGTAAAAACTGAACATAGACATTCAACAGGATTACTACAGCCACACACTATTCTGAAATCGAAATGGGAGGTCATTTCGATGGAATTTATTGATGGATTGTTGATGACGATAATGAGGCACGACTCTATTTTTGTGGTAGTTGACACTCTGACGAAGGGTGCACATTTATTCTTGTACGCACGACGTATCCAACGCCAGACATAGCGATAGTTTTTATCAGCAATATTGTGAGATTACATGGCATACCAAAAAGGATCACATCTGATAGAGGATCGATGTTTACATGACGTTTTTAGACCAATTTCCAAGAGGCCTTGGGGACACAACTAAAATTTAGTACAACATATCACCCTGAGACAGATGGGTAGACACAAAGAACAAACCAAGCTTTGGAAGATATGTTGCGTATGTATGTGATGGACTAGCAGAAGCGTTGGGAATAATTCTTTCCACTGGTAGAGTTTGCGTACAACAACAGCTATCAAAGTACCATTATGATGGCACCGTTTGAGTTTCTTTACGGGCGACCGTGTTAGATGCCATTGAGTTGGGATCGACTTGAATATAGGGTCCTCGTAGGACCAGAAGTGATCCAAGAAATGGAATAACAAATGAAAACGATAAGATAAAGGATTAAAGAAGTGCAAGATCGATAGAAGATTTATGCTGATGTGCATCGCGTTGACCGCAATTATGAAGTAGGCAAACGAGTTTTCTTGTGGGTGAAACCGCAAAAACATTTGATCAAGTTTGGGAAGGGTGCTAAACTCTCTCCTAAGTTTGTGGGACCCTTCGAAGTTGTGGAAAGGAAAGGACCCGTGACATATCGACTAGCCTTGCCTCATTCTTTGAGGCACATGAATGATGTTTTTCATGTACATGTTTTGAGACGTTATGTTAGTGATCCTACACATGTGATTGACATGAGTTTCTTGTAGGTGTTGGACGAGGGTGCACTCATGGCAAAGCCAATCTGCATTCTGGACCATCGCATTCGACAACTACAATGTCGAACAGTTAATCAAGTCAAGGTCTAGTGAAACAATTATGGTCCACACTCGGCTACCTAGGAGGATGCATATGATATGCATCAATAGTTTCCTTACCTTTTTGGATAGATTAGACATATAGATATTGTCAAATAATTTTATCACTACATTTTATGTACTGTATAACTTCAAGATGAAGTTTAAAACAAGAGGGGGTGTATGTAACATCCCGCTCTTGCGAGCACATGTTATCAACTTATTCTTTGAGGACACTTGCGTGCAATTGATCTGGTTATAATACATGGTTATTGTTTCGCTGATAGAATTTTATGATGATGTTGATGGTTGTGATTTAATGTTATTTGATATATATGTATTGAAAAATGCTATTGACGAGTTTTCCCTAAGTGTGTAGGACACTTGACAGATTGTGGATGTTGATGGCATCAATGGACCTCCTTGGACTCTAGATTGAGTCAGGGAGAGGATTGTATTGGTTTTAGTATTTCATTTATGCACATGTGACATATGATCAATTATAGTATGATTTGCATATGGATCATAGACAATGTTTCGTTGATAGATGTAGGTTGACGAATGCTTGCTAATATGACTCACATAAAGAGTAAAGGGGACCATGCACATAGACCAGATATTGAGGGAGAGGTGTGGCAGAGTCCCTGTCACAACCTACTATTACTCCCGCCATGGCTCGAATTGTAGGTTAACAATTACCTAGTTCGAGAGGTCCAAGATGTCGTCAAGGAAGAATAAGACAGTCGCCCACAAAGATTTCTAAGGGGCGCACAATAAGGCAGGGTCCTTATTCATTAGAAGCTCTTAGTCTCTCACAAGGTCACCTGAATAGAGTGTTGACTCCAAGGGTTGGAAAACTACCAAAACCAATCAAAGGCGAGTGGCACCCTTGGAGCAAAGAGTGCGTCTTGAAGGGCACGTCGCGGAAATAAAATTTGAATCAATGAATCTAGGTGGCCTAGAAAACCTTGAGCGAATAATTAAACCTTGTAAAATCTTTAAGCATTGTCGGATTTAATCAATTAATTAAGGATTGAATTTATTCATTGTAAATCCCCAAGTGAAAGTCTAAGCCTATTCAAAAATTACGCCTAAGCCCAAGTTGGTAAGAAGTCTAAAACTAAATTATAAATTAAATAATTTGGGAATGAAGTAAATTAGTTACGAATTAAGAAAAAATGAATTTTATTTAAAGATTTGATTAAGTCACATGTGTGGAAGAAAATATAAAAAGGGTTTTTTAAATAAGAAAGAAATAAATATGAAAGAATGTGTACGCATAGAAAGGTATCTAGAGTCTAGTTAACACTAGTCTAACTAGAAGTTTAACTCAACTCAGATTTAGTAAGGCATGAGTCATTAATTGGAAATAAGGGGAATAAAGAGACAACTATGAGTGTTTTAAGAAGCTTTTTTACGATGAGTGAGGAAAATTTACTATAGTTAAATTATAATGTGGAATTTCTTGTGCAACTTGGGGAAATGGTGACAAGTGTAAGAGGGAAATAATTCTAAATTATCTAATTAAAAAGTGAATTAAATGTGCAAGTGGGAATATGTCATGAAGGAAACTCCTACAAAGAAAATGGGATAAAGGGAAAAAGGATCGGACTGGTTATGGGTAAAGTTGTGTTGCATAATTTTTTACTGGTTTTACTTGTGAGAGTTGTGATACCCAACTTAGGAGAAAGTGTTGTATGTGTGTATGGCCCCTTTACTGCTCGGGGGATAAGGGGGAAGAAGAGTACCCCTTGCATTGGCTGGGAGGTACCGCTGAAATCTCAAAGATTAGAAAGCAAGAAAATGAAGAAATGAACGCCAGTTGACGAGAGCATCGTCAATCCATCTTCGTCGATCACGATATTTATACTTTGGATTGGAGTGTTGGTACATTTTAAATTTGTAATAGAGGTTTTGAAGTTCCTCTATAACTGTGCTGTAATATAAATTTGAATTGATAAACTATTGATGGTATTGTGGAAAACTGGAAATGAATTATGATGATTGTTACCAATTCAATGTCCCGAATGAACAATGGCCGCCATGACTCTATGTATGTACAGAACACAATTTCTTAGTCGCTTCCATCATGTTACAATTCAGAAAGTAATTTAAAATATCAGATTTTATTGTTGCGATGGATGCAATGGTATGGTTCATGTTTGTATGATGAGACGAATGCTTGTTGCAATGTTGAACTTGTGTGATTTCCCTTAGAAAATGAGGAACTTCTTGTCCTTCGTTGCGTTGGGCGATTGAGTCCTGATAAGGAACAAAACCCTGGTGTATTATAAAATGAAATTCGTTTTCCCTAGGCGCTATGATCTGAATGAGTGATTTGCGCTCATTTCTGGAATTATTGCACTGTCAAAATGTTAATGGTTGTGGAGATGTGTGGGTGGATCCACGAGGTACTACCCATCGCAGTCTGGTCGAAATCTGAGATTGAGAACTATGATGGTGATTTCCTTGCATTTGAGCTCGGGTGAACGGTTAATTTCGCTTCCCTTAGGCAGACTCAGAGCTCGAATTCCTTGCTAGTATCTGCCTTCAATTGACCCGTCATTGTAACTTCGCCTCTGATTCGACCCACTTCCCATCTGAATTCTAGTCCCAAGATTGCGCACCAGGTTAATAGTTGTCTCAGGCCATCTGGTGTTTGCTTGGGCGTTGAATCGCCCAGTTCTGGAAGGAGGATTATAGTTCTTCTTTCCATATGAATCCTTGAGTTTTTTGGAGCGAACCAACTCCAGATCGAAGGATAAACTTTTACTAGTCCCGGACTTGTTGAGCGTTGCCTCCAAAATCTCCGTAGCCCCTTCGATGGTGATTTCCATTGCATGCACGTGTGGATGAGAACTCTTTAAATTCCTCCGCCACAGGATCTCCTGGAGGTAAGGCGCACCTGCGATGGATCCCTATTTTAAGGGAATTAATTGAATTTCGATTGTTGTGTGGTGGCACGAATTCCCAGTTCCTTGCTTTCCCTGTCAAATATTGATCCAACATTGATTTCTGGGAGTAATTGCGCGCTCGTTTTAGTCCCTTCGGTAGCACGAAAACTGTGCATATCTGTGTGCACTTTAGATCGGTGCGCTTTCTCTGTTCCTTTGGTCTCCCATTTAAAATTTGATTCAATCTTCTGATGCCTGGGATTTGAAACGAGGTCAATCCGGATGCGACTTTGTTGTGCTTCGTGGGATCCCTTTAGTCGCTGGTTTAGAGACACTTGTTCTCTGTAATCTCCTTTCGCAACCACCTCGAATTTAATAGAGAGTCAAAGGAGTTGAACGCAACTGATTAGATCTTGAACAAACCATCAATTTACTTGTGGTTGCCACTACGAGGGTGGTCTCTGCATTCTGTTTCCTAAAAACTTAATAGCAAATTTACACATGTTCTACGCCAAACCGAGGGCAATCACAGAGTTACTTTACCCATTCGTTTTCTCCATTACAATATTACAATATGCAATGCCTCAAATGTAATAACTATGGACATGAAGCTAGTAAATGTAGATTTTCAAAGTATGTCAAAGAGATAAATATTCCCAACCATTAAAAAAAAAAAAAAAGTATGGAAGAAAAAGCAAGTAGGGAAAAGTAGTCTTGTAGGCCAAAAAGAAAGGAAGTAAGTGGTATATAGAGAGTGAATGTTCTAAACACATAACTGGATATCAAAGCAAATTTCTCAAGTTGAGGAAAAAAGAAAAAGGAAAAGTCATTGTTGGAGATAATATGTCAACCAAGATACTTGAAAAAGACATTGTTAGCTTAAAGAATAACAAGGTAAAAGCATAAAATGTACTTTAGTAGAAAATATTAACCCTAATTTCCTAAGTGTAAGTCAAATATGTACATGGAAGGAGAAGAAAAATGTTGTTTAGGTCAATAAAATGAAAGTTGGCTATGGAATAAAAGGTTGAGACATATAAGCTTTGAAAACTTAATCAAATCCAATAACAAGGAAGTAGTAATGGATCTGCCAAATATTATAAAGCCTTCAAATATTATTTGTAAACATTGTCAAATAAGGAAGCAAACAAAAGTTAGTTTTAAAACAAAAGAGCATTCCACAACAAAACCATTAGAACTTATTCACACAGATCTATGTGGACCTACCAAAACTAAAAGTATTTATGTTGAACATTATTTTATGTTGATTATTGATGATTACACTAGAATGACCTAGGTATACTTTCTAAAAGAAAAATCAGAAGCCTTTCAAAAATTTAAGGCATATAAAGCCTTTGTAGAAAATGAAACAGATCTCAAAATAAAATTTCTGAGATCAAACATTGGAGGAGAATTCACCTCTAAAGATTTCATTAAGCTTTGCGAAGATCATGCAATCAAAATACAATTTTCAACTCCCGAGACTCCTCAACAGAATGGAGTGGTTGAAAGGAAGAATAGAATTGTCCAAGAAGTTGCAAGAACCATGTTGAATGAAGATGAACTTCTAGATAAGTTTTGGAGAGATGCAATATACACAACAATTTACATACTCAATCGAGCACAATCAAGCACAATTGAGACCTAACCATGACAAAACACCTTATGAACTATGGTTTGGTAGGCCAGCATCAGTGAAACACTTCAGAGTCTTTGGAAGTAAGTGTTACATAAAAAATGATAAGGATAATCTAGGGAAATTTGAACCAATATCATATGAAGGCATATTTATAGGATATTCACCTAACAAAAAGGCTTATAGATGTTATAACCTAAGACTACATAAAATGGTGGAAAGTGTCAATGTAAAGATAGATGATCTAAAGTTAAGACAATTGATACCCCAAAACATATCAACATATGATGATAAAAGTGATGGAGAATATCATAATGAAGATGTTGATGAAGAAACTCAAGAAAATGAACCCCTCACTGATGATGAAGATTACGAAGAAACACCCTTTCCAAAATCCCCATCAAAAAGGGTTTAGAAGATTCATCCTGAAATTCAGATTATTGGATATAAAAATGCAGGAGTAGAAACAAGAAGGAAACTCACATTTGACTCAGAACAAGCAATGGTATCCCTGGTAGAACCTAAGTCAGTTAAATAAGCCAACAAAAGTAAATATTGGATGAAGAACTAGACCAAATAGAGAAAAACCAGACTTGGGAACTAATTCCAAAACCCAAGGACAAGAATGTGGTAGGAACCAAGTGGATCTTCAAGAAAAAACTAAAAGAAAATGGGGAGATTATAAAGAAAAAATCCATATTAGTTTTCAAATGATATTTCCAATTGGAAGGTATTGATTTTGAAGAGACTTTTTCTCCAGTAGCAAGACTTGAGGCCATTAGAATGTTCCTGGCATTTGCATGCTTCAGAAATTTCAAAATCTATCAGATGGATGTCAAATCAGAATTCCTTAATGGAACACTAGAAGAAGAAGTCTATGTTGAGCAACTAGAAGGATTCATGTTAACAGAAAATCGCTACTACATGTGCAAGCTAAAAAATGCCCTGTATGGTCTTAAACAAGCCCCTAGAGCATGGTTCTCAAGGCTTGATCAATACCTGCAAAAAAAGGATATGAGAGAGGGACTACTAACAACAACTTATACATAACAATTGAGAATGAAAACATGATTATTGTGATTCTATATGTATATGGCATCATATTTGGAAGTAATCATACCATACTAAGCTGAAATTTTGCAACCAAAATGAAAGAAGAATTTGAAATGTCTATGCCGAGAGAACTGTCCTTTTTCTTAGGTTTACAAGTAACTAAAACAGAAAAATGAATATTTGTTTCCGAAGACAAATATATCAAGGAAATGCTAAATAAATTCCAAAAGGAAGACAATAAACCTATGAGTACTCCCATGGTCATTGGATATAAACTAAGACTAGAAGATGACTCACCAAAAGTGGACCAAACGATGTACAGATCAATGGTTGGAAGTCTGCTCTATTCAAAAATAACAAGACCTGACATCATGCATGTTGTAGGACTCGTGGAGAGATTGCAATCCGCACCTAAAGAATCTCACTTAAAAGAAGTTATCTTAAAGGCACCTTAGAACTTGGATTATGGTATCCAAAAGATAAAAACTTCAATCTAACTGCATACACTGATACAGATTGGGCCGGTAGTAGATATGATAGGAAAAGCACTAGTGGAGGAGCATTTTTTTAGGAAAATGTTTGGTAGCATGGCTAAGTAAGAAACAAACATCCACATCATTATCCACACTAGAGACAGAATACATTGATATTGCATCCTGTTGCACACAAGTTCTTAGGATGAAGCAAACATTAGAATATTTACAAATAAGATATGATGATCCCATTACTATTAATTGTGATAACACTAGTGCCATAAGTATCTCTAAAAATATAATAATTCATTCTAAAACCAAACACATCCCAATCAAATACCATTTCTTAAGAGATTAGGTTAATCAAATAGTGGTTAAAATAGTGTATGTGGACACCAAAGAACAAATTGCAGACATATTCACAAAACCTTTTCCCATAAGTACCTTTGAAAATATTCGACAAAAATTGAAAGTAATTCACATACCTCATTAAAACCACAAAAGTCGCATCAGAAGAAAAGGGGCACATGGTCAGGGGAGAATCACCACAGGGGGAGCAAAGAAAGATCCCCTCTGTCATTGTTGTCAAAGGAGGAGGAAATTGATAAACAACAGAAATAAATATATTTCAAAGAAAAAGTTTTCGTCAATGCCAAAGGGGGATAATGTTGGACACAGTTGTATGATATTGTCATTGATGCCAACATGGTGCAAAAGAATCCAGTATAAACACAAAGCTAAAAAGGAATAATGTTAATCGAAGCTCAGAAGAGATGGCGCATTTGAAATAACATAGGAGACAGAGTTATGTGAGTAAAGAAATCATTTTGTAAAGAATCAAGTTACAGGAACCGTTCATTCTTAGTTCGAGACAATCCATGATTGTTAGATAGATGTAAAGTCATAGCTTGGGAAGGATTAAATCTCAATCGTCAGATCTGAAGCAGTAGCATTATGGACCGTTGGATCAAGTAGCAGATAAATAACTTCGACACTTCGCCACTTCACCACTTCAGCGATTACTGGAGACAAGAAAGAATCCACGAAATCTCGAAGTCACAAAATAATGCCAATCGTCGATCAGGAAGGAGATTTGGATGGTTTCCTAGCCGTTAGATCTAGATTTTGTCTAGAAACAAGCGTTGACCATCGATCTGGAATGGAAATGTTGAACCGTCAGATCACACTAAAGGAAAGAAGGTGGTCAACTTCGACACTAACCACTCCGATGAAAAGGAGTTTGAAACATGTAAGTTTACCTGAAGGCCGAAGCCCCGAAGTCGTGAACTCCCGTCGACCATCGGATCAGAGGAAGAGTAGGGAAATCCTATCAGCCATTGATATGGAATGAATATTGAACCATTAGATCGCACTAAAAGGAAGAAGGTGGTCAACTCTGGCATTGACCTACTCCAGCAATAAGAAGCTTAGATAAACCAAGAAATATCCAACTCCGGAGCCCCGAAGTTAACAGAACTCGTTGATCAAGACAAGAAAAGATCTACGGTGATAGATCTATTCTACACTTTGGAAATGATCAAAGGATGGTATAAAGTTCCAAAACTCTCGAAGCCACGTAGTATAAATCCATGATCTAGGAGGGAGACATGTGGCAGGAGACAAATATGACACATGGCCCAATCGGCTAGTGACAAGTGTCAAGGTATAGTTGGCACATTAGGTATACGAAAGTCACAAATAAAGGTGACATGTGGAATCCACTCAATGAGTGCCACGTCAATAGTGACTTCATCAAGCCACGTCACTCTGGGACTACATCCTCTAGGAATATCCAGCTTCTGCTACCAACTAAAATACCTGAAGCGTCGAAGGCTGAAGTCACAAATTAACGTTTGGGCATTGATCTAAGATCATACGGAGTATTTCTTCACCGTTCGATCAAGTACAGTGGAAGGATAGAGTAAGCGTGAATCACGATGTAACGTTAACTGTTGATCTACTTCGGGAGTATTCTCAACCATTGATCAAGCATAGTGGAAGAATATCGTAAGCGGAGGTGTTAACCGACAGCAAGCGGTCACCACCATTCTATGACTTATTCAGTAGGTAAACCTTTGGAGGGATTTCTCTACTCCAGAGTCCTGGAGCCATGAATAGTCGAAGTCCCGGAGTGAATGAGAACCATTCATCTCAACTCTTGATTAAGTCCTGACCGTCGATTTGTTTGAATCCTCTTGATAAGCCAGGATCGTCCATCTAACGGAATATTAAATATTGACCATCTGATCTACTAGTGAATACAATATATGCACTTTGGAGAAATGTACTCTAGGAGGATTGAATGACTGCAAAGGCCAGAAGTCCCAAAGGGAAAAGTACTGGAGAACCTCATTCCAGCACTGGTCACGTGATAAGGTAAAGAAGCTAAAAGGGCTAGAAGTAAATAATCCCTCAGACGTTTGAATACGGTCCCACGTAGAAGAATAGGGGCGAAAGAACAAATCGCTAATAAAATAATGCTTGGAATGGATAAGCTCGTGGTTTCAAGATCGCGGTCACACAAATTTTGGTTGAAGGGAGCGCCTATTGATTAAGACTTGAATTCACAAAAATTCAAAATCTATAGACTAATGAACCGATACACAATCATGATTAAAGAAGAGTTAAATCATGAGCATTATGAATAAATAATAAAAAGGAAAAATTATAATATTTAAAGTTTAATATTATCATTTAAATGAAGAGGTGCAATAGTTCAAAGTTCAAATAAAGGGACACAATGCTTCAAATCTCACACCAGTTGGAAGACTATATAAATAAGAAAGAATGGTGAGAAGAACGCGTCTCTACAGTCCAGATCAGAAGATCAAAAGTGGAAGTAGAGTCCAAGAAGGAAAGTTGAAGATACCTGTTCAATGAGGGTGGAAGGGAGGAGAAAGGAAGGATTCATATCCTTTACTAAGTAAAGTGTTAAAACAAGGGAGTTGGTTCCCTGAAACAAGGGAGTTGGTGCTTCCTATGGTTGGTTCCCTAAAGAAAGGGGATTTGTGTCTCCAAGAGTCGGTGCTCTAAAGAGGATTGATGTCCTTCACAAAACACAATATTATTCTTTATAAACTTTGTAATGCTTGTTGAAGTATACTTATATAATTGATTGTTTAAATACAAATTACATTGTTGATCAATAGTGATGATAATTAGAATAACAAATTAATTACCAATTGTTTAAAAAGGTAATTATGATTCACCCCCCCCTCTCAGTATTTCCAACAAGGTATTCCAACAGAGGACGAACACCTTCAGTAACCACTCACACAACCAGATCAAATATCAACACACCAATGTTTTGACGTGATAAAACCCCTACGGGGAAACATCCACAGCCCCAGTGAACGCGACCACTTGGAGCATTTTATTAATGCACAAGAAAATATTAAAGAGATATTTTAAAAGAGAGTTTCTCACAACCGATCATCAACAAATGACCGTCCATGCTCTTTATATAGATATCATGGACCAATTGGATGTTAAGCCATGGATCAATGGTCATTAAGATCAAGAAGAATATGAAGTATCATATCAATCTATGCCGGGAACATATCATGACCATCAGATTTCCTAACTACAAATGCATACTAATGCATACTAAAGAAACACACTTTTACCTAACGACACATTAGACCAAGTAGATCTTAACTAACTCATAATTGTCTAAATATCCTAATATCCCCCCTTAAGAACAACTTGGGATAAGATTGAAGGATTTACAATAGTGACACAATAGGAGAAGGAAGGAGGCATTAGAGCCTATCCTCCCTTGATGACAACTTCCTGAACTCCTAACATAGATCGAAGTTTGGAAAACTTGGCTTCTATAAGAGACTTTGTGAAAATTTCCGCAACTTGATCTTCTATAGGGAAAAATAGCACTTTAATAACTTGATCATGAATGAGCTTTATGATGAAGTGCATGTGTAACTTGATGTGTGTGTTGCGCTGATGGTGAACTAGGTCTTTGGCGAGCTTGATGGCACTCTAATTGTCGCACCAAAGGCTGGTCAGATGTTGCTGCTAGAATCCAAACTATGAAAGGATATTTCAAAGCCACAAGGATTCCTGACTTTCATTTATCGTTTCTCAGTACTTTGTTTCTTCTGAAGAAAGTGCAATAGCATGTTGTTTCTTACAGAACCAAGTGACAGGTCCTGAAACAAGGCTGAAAAAATAACCTGCAGTAGACTTTCGATCATCAGGGTCGTCGACCCAATATGAATCAATGAAACTAACCAATAAATGAGTCCCCCCTTAACTGCAATGTATCATGAATTGAATTGTACCACAGACATAGCGAAGTATCCTTTTAGCTTCTTTCCAGTGGCTTTCATGGGGTGTTTGCATATACTGGACAACAAGACCCACAACAAAGGAAATATACATATGGGTATGATTCAAGTATAAGAGGATACCAACTAACTGATGGTACAAGGTGGCATCAACTTTAGGAGAAGTATAGGTGGCAGCAAGATTGAATCTAGACTAGAAGGGAGAAGGGGATGGTTTACAATCTTCCATGTGAAAGCAACAAAGAAGGTCACAAGGATACTTATACTGGGAAAGAAAAATTCCTTCATTGATTTGCAAAACTTGGAGGCCAAGGAAATAGTGCAAAAATCCTAAGTTTGTCATTTCAAATTTCTTCTAAAGGATGGTTTTCACATGGTTTAAAAGTTTTGAGTCGCTACCAGTAAGGATAAGGTCATCAACATAAAGAAAAAGGATTATAAGATGGCTTCCTACTTTATTGGTATATACATTAGGATCAAAATGACATCTAAAGAATCCAGTGTCAATAAGAAAGTTGTCCATTTTGGCATACCAAGCTCAGGGAGCTTGCTTAAGACCATAAAGAGATTTCTTAAGGCGACAAACAAGGCTAGATTCATTATGGACATAGCTAGGAGTTTGTTCCATATAGATTTATTCTTGCAAATCTCCATGCAAGAAGGTGGATTTAACATCCATTTGACGGACCTCCCATTTTTGTGAGGCAACAAGGAAAAGAACAAGGTGGATAGAATTCATTTTGGTTACAGGGGAAAAGGTTTCATTATAGTCAATTCCTTCAACTTGAGAAAATCCTTTGGAAACTAACCGAGCCTTGAGTCTTTCAACACTTTCATCTGATGCATACTTAGTTTTGTAGACCCATTTACATCTGACAAGTTTTCTTTCTATTGGAAGAGGTACAAGATCCCAAGTATCATTTGTCATTAAAGAATGATACTCTTGATTCATTGTTGTATCAAAATCTGGATGACCTGAAGCTTCTGCAAATGTCTCTAGATCATGAGTCTTTGAAACTTGATTCAAAAGAAAAGAATCTCGTTGGAACTGTGAACGTGTTCAACGCTAATATGAAGGATCACTGACAAGATCACCAATTGCTTCTCGTGTTGAACGAAACCATCTAGGAAGCAGTGGAGTTGGTGTTGGTTTAGGTTCAAAGGACTCATCTGAAGGAAGGTGAGCAAGCGGAGGTGGATTTTCATCCTCACTATCATCATCTGAAGAAGAAACCAGAATAAGAACAAAAGAAGGCACAAACGTTGAAGATGGCTCGCAGGCCAAAGAAGGCACAATTGACGAATTAGGATCGCAAGCCATGAAATTTTCATCAAATTTAACATCTCTTCTACTAATAATTTCATTATAATGTGGTTGAATAAGTCTATAACTTTTGACATCTTCAGAATAACCAAAAAATATACACTTCTCACTTTTAGGCTGCAATGCTTTCCTTTTCTCATCAGGAATGTGAGCCCATGCTATACTGCCAAATACACGGAAGTGAATTACATCTGGTTTAATTTTAGTCCAATCTTCTTCAGGTGTTATATTTTTAAGAGCCTTTGTGGGACTGCAATTTACTATGTAATTTTCACAATTGTTGGCTTCCGCCCAATACTTTAGACTTAATCCCTTAGATTGGATCATAAAATTAGCCATTTATTTTAATGTGCGGTTCTTTCTCTTAGAAACACCATTTTTTTGTGGTGTATATGGAACAATGTGTTGCATTTGGATGTCGTATGTAGTACAATAACTTGTAAAATTATTGTTCACATATTCACCTCCATTATCTGTTCTTAACCTTTGAATTTGATGTCCAGATTGATTTTCTACAAGGGCCTTGTAGGCCAAAAACTTGTCAAAAACTTCTCTCTTAAGTTTTAAGAAGTAAACCCAAGTTTGTCTGGAAAAGTCATCAATGAAAGTTAATAAATAATTGCACCCAAAAAAAGAAGGAGAAGAAAGTGGACCACACAAGTCACTGTGAACAAGTTGCAAAGGTACCAAGGCATGCCAAGAGGCACGTTTGTCAAAATTGCTTCGATGATGTTTTCTGAGAACACAACTAGAAAAAACACCATCTCTGCAGGAAACAAGAGGAAGACTAGTCACCATCTGTTGATTACATATTTGTTGCGGTGAGCGATAGTTTAGATGACCAAACTGCTCATGCCAAAGTTTGTTCAATTCATCGCTATGAGCAACAAAAATTGATGGAAAAGATGATGACTCAAAGTTGTCAAACTTGCACAACCTGGTAATATCATCAACAATTCCAGTTGCAAGAACATGCTTAGGATATTTTAGATCATTTCTTACAACTTGGCGAGGTGAACACTCTACGGTTTTACCTTCACCTGAATGAGTGATTTGATATACTGATAGAAGGTTACAAGAAAGACTTGCAACACATAATACATCATTGAAATGACCATTATCTAATTGAATTGTTCCAGATCCTACAACACTAAGAGATCTATCATCACCAACAAATATTTTCTTGGTGTTACATTCATTTAGAGCAAAAAACATGTCTTTATCCTTAGCCATATGATAAGATGCTCCAGAATCAATAAGCCAATCATCAGAAGAAGAAGTAGAAGTTGCATTGAAGGAGAAACCAGAAGCAAAAAGTGCATGTCCATGAGAAGAAGAACAAGTAGTAGAATCAATATTGATGTTGTGCTTCTTCATTGCTGCTTCTAAAGTTGTCATCTTCTTGAAACATTTTGACTCATCATGACCATCTTTATCACAAAAGTTGCAATGTCTGTTAGTCTTCTTATTTTTAGATTTTTCTCCTTAGTCACCATTAGGAGCTGAAGTTGTTTGAGTGGTTTTGGGACCCTTATGTTGCTTGTTGTTGTGGTGAGGATGTTGCTTCTTGGGATTCTTGGGTTTATCTTTCTGTTGGGAAACTAAGGCTTTGTTGTAGGTACCTGCAATGTTGATCACTCCAAGTTGTACAAGATTATCTTGCTCTCTAATCAAAGCATCACAAAAGGACTCAAAAGTGGGTTTTTGATAAGCTTTCCCTAGAGCCTGTCTCAGGCATAAAAGGTAGATACAAACACAGAATATGCACTACCTATCTTAGAAAGAACAATATAGATGCATCGCTCTTCCTCCAGCTTTATCTCACATTCTTCATATAAAATTCTGAGTGTTTTAAACTTATATAGATAGTATTCAATGCAAGAAAAATCATTTGGACTTAAAGTCGGTATTTGATTTTCTAACTAATGTGCTCGAATAATATTGTGTTTACCAAACACAGATTCAAGATTTTCCCAATCTTCATCAGGGTCATCAATTTATTTAAGGTAGAACCTTAAATCAGGACAGATGGACATTCCGATGAATCCATGTGCTTTGTCACTCCTATTATCCCATTTGAATTTCTTATTAGCATCAATGGGTTATTTTTCCTTTCCCAAGGTAATCGGGTACAATCCTTTACTTCTTAATAAATCCTCCATATGGGATTTCCATTGGAAGTAGTTGGTGCTAGTAAGCAAAATATTACTAGAAGAATCCTTATTAAATATGTAGATAATATGGATTTAAAAACTGAAACTGGTGATCTGGATGGAAATATATCGAAAAATTAGGCGGTTTAAAAAAAAGGGCACTAAAAAAGGACTTCGGATGTGAAAGTTATGCCCTTTTAAAAAAAAACATAAATGGTAACCAAAGGACCACGTGGTGGTGTAAGTTGCTTTATGAAGTGACCCACTTTTATAAAAACAAGTGGGAATCACTTTTACAATGAAGTTACTTTATAAAAGAAAGTTGCATGCAAAATAAATAACTCTAAAATAATATATTAAAGTTACTTATAGTGATTCACTTTTATACTTGAAGTGAAATACACTTTACAATGGAGCATGAATTTTTTCAAAAAAAGTAACAAAAAGAGAGACTTGAACTCAAGACCTCTTACTTAATAAGGTAATTTTTAACCAAGTGGGATAAAAAAATATATTGTATTGTTTAGCAAGAGAATTAGGGGTGTTGTTATTTTTTTTATGGAAGATGGCCTTGAAGAGCGTGCTAAAAAAAACTATTTTCACACAAGAAAAAAATTTCTCTTCTCGATGACAACAAGGGTTAGATCTCAGTTAGCTTACCCAGAAAATTCACCTTTTCCTATATGTTTTTGATTTGTCGAGATTGCATAGGGCTTGGGGAAAAGAGAATATGCATATCTAAAAGAGTAGCAACCCGGAAACAAACAATACAAAACCGAAATAATACTCTACAAAAATTTAAAAAGGGCGTATTCAGGCTTTATACCTCCGAATCTAGCTGAAATTGTCGTATCTTGGGCAAACGAAAACATTTTCGAGTGAAACGAAAATCATTCCTAACTAAAATGAGTTCTTTGGACATAATGGAACAGTCCTCTCAGCCCAAAAATGTAATAAAATGGAAAAAAATGGAGATGAGGCAACTCGGCTTCACGATCTCGATCTACAACAAGAATGGGTCTTCAAACAGGCTCTAATACCATGTTCAACAACACAGGTATTCCAACATAGGATTAACACCTTCAGTAACCACTCATACAAATAGATCACAAATCAACACACCGATTTTTTGATGTGGTAAAACTCCTACGGGGAAACATCCATGACCGCAACCAACGCCGCCACTTGGAGCAGTTTATTAATCCAAAAGAAAAGATTACCTAGATATTTTACAAGAGATTTTCTCACAATCGATCATCGAAAAATGACCTTCCATTCTCTTTAAATAAAGATCATGGACCAATTGGGTGTTAAGCCACAAATCAATGGTTGTTAATATCAAGGAGAATATGAACCGTCGGATCACTCTATGTCAGGAACATATCATGACCGTCGGATTTCCTAAATACAAATTCATACTAATTCATACTAAAGAAACACACTTTTACCTAATGACACATTAGACCAAGTAGATATTAACTAACTCCTAAGTGTTTAAATATCCTAACATAAGGGTGTCATTTCTTAATTGCATGTAGTATGGCCAACATTTCGTTTTCATAAATTGGTTTAAGTAAGTTTTTTCCTTTTAAATTGGATGATTTCAAAGACAAGGGGCCTTCCTTCTTGTATTAAAACTACACAAATTCCATGGCCTGAGGCATTACACTCCACGATAAAAAAAAATTGTGAAGTTAGATGTGGCTAGGATAGGAGTTGTACACATAGTCACAATCTCCTTAATTTTTTCAAAAGATTTGGTTGATTCTTGAGCCCAAGAAAATGCTTCATTTTTTAATAATTTTGTTATAGGTGTCGTTGTTTAACCATAGTTCTTGACAAACTTGCATTAATATCCCTTCAATATTAAAAATCCTCTAAATTTCTTCAATTTTTTGGGAATTAATCATTCCCTCATAGCTTTAATTTTGTCAAGGTCCACTTTTACACTTCATGAGATACAATGTGACCTAAATATTCCACTTCTTGAACCCCAAAGGCACACTTGGAAGGATTTTCATAAAGTTTTTTCTCTTCCAAAAGTTGTAACAATCTGTCAACATGTTGTACATGTTCTTCCCATGATTTGTTGTAGATTAGTATGTCGTCAAAAAATACTAACATAAATTTTCTAAGGAAGAGCTTGAAAATAGAATTCATCAAGCTTTGAAATGTTGAAGATGCATTAGTAAGTCCAAATGGCATAACCAAAATCTCATAATGAACTTCATGTGTTCTAAAGGTTGTTTTGGGAATGTCTTGTTGTCTCATTCCGATTTGATGATATCCAAAACGAAGATCCAACTTAGTAAATAATTTTTATCCATGAAATTCATCTAATAATTCATCAATGATAGGAATATGAAACTTATATTTGATGGTCATTTTGTTGAGATTTCTATAATATGGACACATACACCATGAACCATCCTTATTTGTAACCATCACTACTAGTGAAGAGAAAGAATTCCTGCTAGGTTGAATGATGCCAACCTATAACATTTCTTAGATCGTACATTCAATCTCACTCTTATGTGCATATGGATACTTGTAAGGACTAATGTTAGGTGGTACACTTATGGGTTGCAAATAAATATCATGATCATAATATCGAGTTGGTGGAAGACCCTTAGGCATCTCTCCAAATACCTTGGAATGGTTGTTGATAATCATTTGGATATCCATTGGAGCAAAGGATATAGATGTTTTAACATCTAGTGAGCACGATTGTGCAATTGCACCACATTTTCTCTTTTTGAGTAATTTTGTCATATTATTAGAGCTTATCACTTTAGAGGGTTTCCCTTGGATATCGCTAAGCTCAATTTAATTTCCTTCTCAAGAAAATCTCATAAAAAAATCTTGAAAATTAAGAGCCATTGTTTCCAATTATTGTAACCATTGGACCTCTAATACAACATCAACACCACCCATTTGGATGGTAATCATGGGACTATCCAACAAATACTCCCCCATATTAAGTTTAATACTATCGCATTTACCAGAACAATTTATGGTACCTCCATATGCAATCATTGTTTGAAACTCTACTCTTGAAAATGCAAAGCAATTGAGATCTTTTGCTAAGTTGTAATTGATGAATTTGTGGGTACTACTAGAATCAATCAACATTGTTACCATTTTATTTTTGATGTATCCTTGTAACTTGAGGGTTTGTGGAGTACTGATGTCGACCAATGCATGACAATATATCATTGGATTAGTCTCTTCTAGATCTATATCTTGTGATGGTTCCAATTCTTTATATTCTTCATTTTCACATCCTGTGTAGAATAATTTATTCTCACTACATTTATGCCCCTTACTATACTTGTTGTCACAATTGAAACATAGTCCCTTTTCTCTTATTTTATCCATTTGTTGAGATGTCAACCTTGTTGGTTGAGTGGGGTTAGGAGAGGAACATGGTGCTCTCTATAGTTGTTAGTGGCCACTCTTCTAGTAGCCATGTTCTTTTTTTCCACTTTCCTTTCCATACTGAAAGCTTGCTCTAGGGATTTAGGTTCCAAGAGACGCACCTCATGTTGAATGTTCTCCTTTAAAGTCCCCATGAAGAGATCTAAAAATTTGTCCTCGTGAATTTTCTTTGCCTTGAGACTAAGATTTTGGAATTGTTGAATGTGTTCTATAACTGAGATTGTTTTCCGAAGATTTATCAATTGACTAAAGAATGTATTGCTCTTAATATCCCTATAATGTGATATCAATTCATTCATAAAATTTGACAAGATATAATAGAATTATTTTTTCTTTCATAAATCCATTGATACCAAACAAATTGATCATTTTCAAAATACAAGGATGCAATAGGTGCCTTTTGTAAGCTTGGCACTTGGTGTAGATCAAAGTATTTCTCTATCTGGAATATCCATGTTATAGGACCTTTACCATCAAACTTCCTCATATCGATCTTTGCAATGAAGTAATTCCTTGGTGTCGACTTGAAGCCTTGATGATGTGGATCTTGAAGTGATGAATAATTATGAAATTTAGTATTGACGCTCTCCAATTGTGATTAGATACTCCCCATATGTGATTGAGTCTCAACACCATTGCTCTCCTTATTTTTAGGATTTCCTTGGATCTCCATATCCCCTTCTAGGGATCCCCTGTAAGAACATGCCTTTTATGGACTTCATGAATTTTTTCATTCTATTCATTTTCTTTTCCATTTGATAACCATTTTCATCCATCTTATTTTCCATATGTGCATTATTTTTGTTCATCTTCTTTTCCATCTCTTTCCTATTTTCATCCATCTTATTTTTCATGTCATTCTTATTTTCATCCATCTTATTTTTTATTTCATCTTCCATTTATTTTTTATGAATTCTTGAGAACATGGTAAATCCACTAGGTCCAACATACTACCACTCATTTCATCAACTTGGTTCTTTTATTGCGATAGTCTGTTTTCAAAATCTCCATTTTCTTTCGATGTCCTGTGTGATATTTCTGAAGGTTTATTTGGTGTTGAGATTTTTTTTTCAATCCATGTGGGATAACAATAACAATACTCCTCTATTTCCTCTATTAAAAATTTTGAATCACCGAAAACAGATCTTCCAATAAAAAATTATGCCAATTGTAAGTTACATACCTTTTAAACCCTTAATTTGGAGTATGTATAGATGGATGACCTTTGTCCTAATATATATATGAACTTTGAACTCTTTTGAGTTTGAAATGTTGGCATGTAGTAATCTTATATGACTTTTTAAACTACTAAAAAATTAACAATATAAACCTTTACTAATAAAAGGTTATAGCACAAATAACAAAATGACTTGTTTACAACTAATTTCAGGATTAGTAAAAATCTCGAACTTACACAATATATATCTCATAAATTATAATGATTCAAAATATGAAAAAACATTTCCCCGTGTAATTCACTATGTCTACTTAATATTCTATAAATTTCTGAGTCTAAAATATCACAAAAAAGAAGTTACAACAAAAATTCCAAGATGACTCTTTTAAAACTGATTTTAGGATTAGTCACAAGCCTTGTATTTCATGGTATATTTATCTTGAATTATAGTAAACCAAAACCTGAAATTTTTACCATCTGTACTATGTAATTTCGCCTGAGTCTCCTCAAAGTTTCACTATTTGAAAATTCCAAAAAAAATAGTTATCGTGAAAATTCCAAGATGACTAGTTTAACACTGAATTTAGGACAAGTCACAAACCCTATATTATGTTGGGTATGTGCTATAGTCTTTTCATGTGTGTGTGTGGGTGCATTGGATTTGATGACAGGGTCTAACAATCCCATAGGCAGCAAATAAATATTACAAATCCTTAAATTCTAGCTAAGGGTAATCACATTACAATTGGCTAACAAAAAATGTTATATAGGTGAGAAATGAGGCTCAAAAAAGGAAAAGGAATGCATATTTTATTTTAGGTTTAGGATGGTTAAATAAATCGAAGAAACCATTTCCTTGGGAGGGCTATGGAGTCAACAATTCACCTTAGCGTGAACTCTAAGGTTTAGGAAAAATAGTTTTGAAAGGTGCCCAGAGGATTACCCTTTAAGAACTACCTAGGGTTTGAAAGAATTCTTCAAGGACGCCAGGGAGGATTGATCCATGAGGATTCTTTCCTAGTGCTAGACAAGATGACATTAAATATGAGCTATGCAAAAGAGAAGAGCCTATTATGACATCCTATCTTAATGCATTAGCAAGAAACTTTAAAGATCAAAGGGGTGGTGATATATCTTACCTTAAACCCTTCCAAGTAGAGCATTAAAGCACTTATTTGGCCTTGCAACAACCATGTTGAGCTAGCATGATAAAGAATCATATGGAGATCAACGAAGAAGTATGTCTAGATCTAGAGAAGATAAGCATGACACCTCTTCCAATCTGCAACATGACACCTTACAAGGGTATCTGCAAATGTCACCCTTGTAAGGGAGTAACAAAAGGTAAGAGATTACTTGGACTTCTTTAAAAAGTTATTTCGATGTTCGAAAATCATTAGGAAAAGTGTTCCAAGATCAGTGTTGCAGTTTTGATGACTTAGAAGGTAAGGAAGGTGAGTGTTGTGACAAATATTTTCAAATTGATATCTAATTTGGGTATACGTAGGGCACTGTAGGAGAAAGTGATTTTCATCTTCAACCCTTTGAGTGTCACAAAGGTGACATATTATTTCATGCCATAGTGTTTTGAGAATTATTTGATGTCCACTTTCACTATGTAGCTCATAAAAGTTATTTGAGAAACAAAGAGATACTTTTAATCTTCATCACATATATTATTTAAATGATTATTATATTTTTAACACTAATAAAATAAATATTTTGTTATACTAATTTTAATAATTATCTAACCATATTATTAATTATATATTTATATTTTTAAATTGATTTGTTTGGTTCTTAATTACACTTTTTTCCCTCTAAGAGTAATAAGAATGCACATGCTCTTTCAATAGTTAGCTTGCTTTTGGAAACTGACATATGGTATATTTAAAAATTTTGGAGTGGACATCTTTTTAAAAAAATTTAACACCATATATTCTTCAAAATTTATTCTTAATAGAATTAAAAAATAAAAAAATAAAAATGTTATATAATTTTTTTTTCTTAATAAAAAATTTAAAAAACTTATACCAAATCACATATAAAAAATATATATTTATTTTTTAATAAAATTAATTAAAAAAATTATTGTAAATTTATATTTGTAAATATGAATATATTCATGTTTCTATTATTAGTCCGTGTCAGACAGGGAACGATTTTCCAATGTAGTACATAGAAACAATAAAATACTTATTTTTTTATAATATTTAAAATATTTTTATATCGAATGCTAATGGTTGATAGATTCGGTGTTTTATTGTAGAAAAAATGTAATTTTTCCATTAAACTATATATCCTAAAGTTCATATTATTTTTTAATGTAAATTTTTACATTATTATGATTTTAAATTTATTGCAGGTCTATGTCAATGATTTAAATTTACTTTAATGATGCAATAAAGCCACCGCCACCATCTCCACTACCTTCACTGCAACCACTATTTATACAACTTAAACAACTTTGTTGCATTTTAAATTAGTCAAGCTAGAAAAACAAAGAATATTTTTTAAAATCTAATATATTATTTATTAATACTACATATTCATTAATTATTTCCTTGACTTTGAAAGAAGAAATATTAGTTATATAAATTTCATATAGCATTTTTACCGACAAGTCTAAGTGCTAGGATCGAAAGATGGCTTGATACCATTTGTAATGTTTAAAAAGTCTAATAATTAACAGATCAAGAGACCAACCCATTTGGAAAGATCCTACATAGACCTTCTCATAATAGGTGCAAGACCAGGACGTAGTGTGTAGTGTTTTATACGGAACTGATGCATGGAAATTATGCATTCATGGAGCTAAGAAGAAGCATGGGGTAAGCTATGGAATTGAGTATCTTCCACTTTAGCGGTTTCGTCTTCATTTCCCTCTTCCTTATTGGAATTTGTATTTATGTTCTTCTCCATTATTGTTTTCATCGAAACCAAACCTAATCACAAGCTTTACTGGAGACCCAAAATTTCTTTGACTCTGGCAAAATAGTTCACATTTTCATTCAAATAAAATTGATTAGAATGGAATAAACTAATTTGTTTGTGATTCAACATGTTACTATCCCATGTGCTTTCACGATCTAGTTAACCAATGAACAAATTCGCTCCTTATCGATGTAGACCTAGCTTATGAGCTAACATGTTCAAACAAAAAAGACAAAGTTACCAGGTTGTTGTTCGCCATCTCAGTCTTCACAATTATTGTAGTGGACCTCCTTTCCAACTAGCATTGGGCTTGGGCCAATGATTTCTTGTTATTATGAGTAAATGATGCAGATGACCAAAGTAAGAGTGTTTTCTGGTAATATTATTTTCCATTTCTAATCTTTTGAGTTTCATCCTCTTCCTACATTGCATTTGCAGGTAAGGGTCACGACAACAACCTTAACATTGCATCCAACATCACCCTCACCCTCACATCAGTGAGTGCTATTGCAATTTCAAGAGGAGAAATGCATACGATGAAGCTTTTAATAGAATCTACAAAATCCATAGATATCATGACAACAGGTTGGGTGAGATATTTTTATAGGGTTTAGTGTTGCTGCAATTTCAAAAGGTGAAATGGGTACATTGAAATATAACTGACAGCTTGGAAAAATTAATACCATTGATAGAAGGGTTCAATCCCATGCTGGTGTAGCCCAACAGATTTCAAATTTCCCGACGCCTTGCATAAGTCTGGTTCTATTTCATCTCTAATACCCATATCTTAATCTCTAAGATCAAGTTTTTTCAGTGGTCCTTGTGATTTAGGAACTTATGAAAGAAATTATTTAATGGAAAACAACAAAAAAATAGTATGGATGGTCATTGATTCCACCGAAGCTCTTGAGTTTACATCATGTAGTACTCAACCCTAGTCTAACTTGCATTGTGAAGGCATGAGAGACAACTAGAGAAATATGTTAATGTTAGTCAATGCTAATTGTGCAAATGCATATATCTTACCATAGGCACAACAGAATCATTTTTTTGTCCTTGTGTTTCATTGTTGTAGGAGATTTATGTTGTATTTTCTTAATTTTATGATTATTAGAATATATTTTAAGTGGCATATTCTATTGGCATTGAGACCCGAAGGATCGGGCAATCCACAAATGAGTGAGACGGGGTTTTGTGATAGTGACATCGATCCCCAAATATGGAAGGAGGTTATGCAGCAGTCGAGGAAGAGGGCACAACATGCATGGAGGGAGAGGTGAGGTGAGGAATTTGGGCTCCACCGCAAAGAAAGGAAGGCGTTTTCTAGGGTTGTACTCTCAAACAAAGCAACTTCATTTAAAAAATTACCTAATAAGCCAGAGTTACATTTTCAAATCAACATCTCTTCGGATTTGCAGATGTGGAAATGAAGCTAAAGCTTGGAGAAGATATAGATGTATTGTTGAACCGACTTCCCAGGGAGCTAACGAAGATGGAGACATTTCCACATTGTATTCTGGAGATATTCTAGAAAAGAAAATCACCTACGAAGGGCTTGACCAAAATCCTCCCACGTTTTGATTGGCTGTGAGGGAGAATTGTTTTCCTTGGCTGTGAGGGAGAATTGTTTGCCTGAGAGGCACCTCATAAATAAAGAAAGGGGTCATTAGCATACTTATTCCCTCCAAACATATGTTTGACTTCCCTTTCTTTGATTTCCATATGCATTTTATTTTCGACTATTGCTAAAAAGGAACCATAAGAAGTAAAATGTGTTTGCTACATCATTAAACGTTCTCCCACAAGAGCTATGAAATGACCAACACCAAAATTTGAACTTTGCCACCGTCTAAACACATAGATGGGAAAGATAAATGCTCAGTGATAGAAACATGAATTAACACCACCTATTGCAAAGGGAACAAAACCCTCACTACAATGGGGCCTAAGCCAAACACCTACAAAGAAACCCAAGACCTATCCTTATCTCTACAGCCAATTCTCTTTCTCTAAGCCTTGCTCTTTACTCTATCCTAGTTTACCTTGTTTACTGAATGTAACCGATAGATCGAAAGTTAGTATCCTCACCATATCGAGACAGAACAATGGTCTAGGGCACAAATGCCTAAGTAAGAAACCATGTGTGATTATCCAATTTATATAGCCTACCTCCTATCTCCTAATCACCAGTTTTAGCACCAAAGTGCAGAGGCATGGATTGATATTGATAATGTGGTAGCACTTAACCACACAGATGGGAAAGAGAATTTCTCATAGACATACTACAAATTTATGTATGAACTTTCTCTACAAGTACTCCACATGCAAATGTCGAATGGACCAGGCTAGACCGACACTATTTCTGAGCCCCTCATAACCATTTACACTTACATGTACTTTCCATGCAAATTCCAAATAGACAGTGCTAGAGGAAAGATGCCCTACTTTATCATTGAATAGTTTCTGGGTTTTAGTGTTAAAATTATTACTTGGCAGATATACTACCAGGAACTCCATGCGCCTGTGCCTAAGCAGTTTCGTGGTTCCAGTGTCAACAGTGCTTTCATGGTGTTGGTGTTTGTGGGCCCGCGGCAAAGTTCTTAGATGATGTGGCAAAGAAACTGTGCCAAATTATGTGGTTTAGATACACTGCTATGTGTCCAAAAAAAAGACATGGCGACTGGACAAGCACTTCTTATCTTTTTATTCAACATGTGGTAAGGTGTCTCAATCTATGTTTTATGATTCTTGGATTTTTTTTCCGGTTTTGATATAAGTAGTTTAGTGATTGTCCTCACAATCTTGGAACAAATTGGTGTGTCCCTACCTGTAAGTTCAATAAGTTCATGCTTTGGGTCAATGTCATGACTACATCTATCCTATGAGGTTTAATGCAGCAGTCGACTCCTGACCTGGCTCATGCGACCTATCTCATCGGCTGGATGTTGTGGCCCTATGAAACAAGCTTGAAAAGGGAAGCCTTATGCCATCGTTGTCTCTTTGACTTCGTTGTAAAATCTAGTTATTGGAATTCTATAATTTGGTACCGGTGTTTATCTAAGATTTTATCGAGTTGAGTCTCGTCAATCCTTAGTCTACATCAGTTGCTCAGTTTTGTCTTTGTTTTCTGTCAGAAAGTCTACGTTGTCTTATGTCACAAAGTCTAAGTTGGGTTTTTGTTTCATGCTTTTAAATGTAAATATTCTTCAAAGGTTAGTAGAACATATTAAATTGTATCTTCATTTTTTAGTTTTTTTACATGTTAATATTGTTGAAAGGTTAGTAGAACACACCCAAGTGCAGCATTATATTTTTATCTGTAAACTTTGCCATTGAAGTCGTTGTACTTGAAAGCGTCAGTTACAAGCCTAATAATACCATGGTCGGTCAATCAACTGCTTCATCCAGAAGTCATTCTTCCTGTTTCAAGCAAAACAAACAGTTTGAAAACGCCTTATCTTTCTATGACAAAGACACTCCTGGTCGTTGGCATAATGTTGGTTCCATGGGAAATCCCAAGAAGAGGTCAAGAATCATTACTAACTTCTGTTAGAGGACTTGAATTGCATTGAAGCTAGCCAAGTCCCTTATCCCAACCACAAATATTCAGGGAGATCAGAAAAGGGAGCGAGCCGCAATGGGTAGAAGAGGCGCACAGGCATGTCTGAAATTTCTTAGTTCTCTGCAAATATGCTGTAATTTTTTTATCATAATATATTACCAAAACAAAACAGTTAGTTCTCTAATCGTAGTGTTATTTTTTATCCAAACACTCAAGGACGAATCAAAATTTCTCCGTTTTAGTTTTGAAATCATAGATATCTTTTTGCGGTGTGAATTATCACTAGCTTGATATACTGCTTCACTTTGAGGTAATATTAGAGCTATATAAAAATTATTTGCATATTTTGAAAGACAGAGAATACTTAGGAAACAAAATTAGATATTGGTTTTATTCCATGAAACCCGTTTTGAGGAATTCCTTTGATGGAATTAATCAACCCTTAACCTATCTATCTCTGAGGATCTATCTCTGAGGAATTCCTTTGATGGAATTAATCAACCCTTAACCTATCTATCTCTGATGTGCCTTGTTCTTGTCGACAATGGAAAAGTTTAGAAGGCAGCATTAAATGGAGCAGTTGGAGCAGGTAGCATCTCTGTTGGCAGAGAGAGAGATTACATTAGGAAGCATAAATCTATGTGGGTAGAGAGACTGCATTAGGAAGTATAAACAACATTCTCCATTTTCAAACTTGCTCTGACGCTGCAGCACTTGTTATTTAATGTCTTTCAATATCTACTGTCAACTTATTAATTACAAAAAATTGATATACAATGATCAACTGTATTATTATTTAATTTCCTCCAAATTTAATTTATTAGTCACAAATGAGTAATGTTAAATGATCTAAGTTTTTTTTTTTTGTTTTTTCATAGTTTAATTTTATTTAGCGAAAAATTATTGAATCTACATATTTCAATGGTATGTTTGTATAATCTTAATGTCCAAAGGTTTTTTAGTTTGCTGAATCTATTTTCTAAACAACAGAAAATTGAAATTTAGCTTAGATTTATATTGTTGATTCCCACCAAAAATACCAAAACTAAGAAAGTTTAGACAACTCTTATGATTTACATGTTATATTCATATTTTCTTACTTCTCCCCAAGTGTTGTACATCTTTATTATTTAATGTAGGGGTTGTTTAACTGTTCTAACTTTTTACTCTCTAGTTGGAATAGTTGGAATAGAGCAACATAAATCAGCATCAAATCACAACTTGTTGTTAAAACTAGCACAGCAGCGAAATAGTTGTTGGTTAAAGCAGAAAGGCTGATAAGATGAAACAAATCCTTAAAAGAATATATTAAATTTTATTGTTGATTAACAAATAAATGGTTGCGCTTCATTTATATGGTGTTAATATTTTAATTTCTGTTAATCACTTATACATAAACGGATGTCTTTATAATAGCTAGGAAGTTAATGATATTTTTGATGTATTTTTGATGTCTTTATTTTGTGTGACTACTAAGAATATTCCAGCCATATTTAATCATGTCCATAGAAAACTTATTAAGCACTAAACCCCTATTAAATCTGCCCATTGTCAATAGGTGTATGCCTTTCCGTGTAATTACATTTCTGAATACAGAAATGGATTCACCCTCTCATAAATCCCTAAATCACTCAAATTATACAGATTTAACCACTCAAATCTACAGATAACAATATTTTACAGAATTTCACACCAATATCCCAAGAAAAGACAAAAACGTAGCACATTTACACTAAGGCTTTAATGTACGCTGTTCAGCGCGGATGTATGGATGTTATGTTTATGGCAGTTGCGTCCGATTTCACGAACTTTACACGTTACGGCAAACATCTCCTTTTCTGCGAAGGGTATTTTATTTACGACAACGAAGAAGTCTAAGGATTCCATCAAAGCCAACCAGGCGGCGTGGCAGTGTTATTAAATGGAACGAAACCCTAACGCAACAGAGTGGCAGTGTTATTAACTGGAACGAAACCCTAACCCAGCAGAATATTCCATGCTATGTAATCCCGATATGCAAACAGAAGTTGGGACCAGCCAACAGCCATTCTAAATTACTCCAAACGAAACTTCCTGTCAATCTCTTTATTTGGGCAATTACTAATCTTTGTTGAGACGTATATAATTCCATGCAGGTCACGCCATAGTTTTCGTGTGGCCTTCATCTACACTGTTGACTCCTTATAAATTGATTCGTATATATTAGCCATTATAACAATAACCAGCAAAGTTAATTGCAGAAAGGCCAAATAGGGATCACTAGTATCAATGCAATTTCGATAATCATGCTGCTTATTTTGGGGTGTTCCAATCGTCCCGTTGCCACATCTTTTGATTTCTATTATTTCGTTCAACAGGTATAAACTGATCCGAATTCTTAGAATCAAATCCATTTCAAGCTCTATTGTTTCTTCTTTGTATAATTAATTCCTTAATACAGTGGCCTGGTTCATACTGCAATACGCGCAGAGGATGTTGCTACCCTCGCAAGGGAAAGCCTCCTGCAGCCTTTTCCATTCATGGCCTCTGGCCCAACTACAACAACGGGAAATGGCCACAGTTCTGTGATTCCTCCCGAGAATTCAATTTCTCAAAGGTGCCACAAATTCCATCTATTCTCTTAACCTACTACTTGCAGGTTCATGAGATAAAATATAACGTTTGCCTTATGTGATCATGGCCGCCGTTTTTATGGAAATTTTGCAGATTTCTGATATGGAGGAGGAGCTGAACAGTTATTGGTGGTCGTTAAGCTGTCCAAGCAGCGATGGACACAAATTCTGGGGACACGAATGGGAGAAGCATGGCACTTGTTCTCTCAATCTTGATGAGCATTCATACTTTCAGAAGGCTCTCTCCTTGAGACAAAATATAGACATTCTCGGGGCTCTTAAGGCAGCGGGTGATAATATATCATGAGGCCACTGCCAAACTGAATCCTTCTGACAGAATCAGTATTTAGATGTCGATTATTAATTTGTAGTTTGTTTGCAGGTATTAAACCAGATGGAGGCGAATACAGTTTGAGGGATATCAAAGAAGCCATTAGAAAAAGCACTGGCCAGCTCCCAGGGATCTATTTCAACACAAGCGATGAGGGAAATCATCAACTATTTGAGGTATATGTATGTGTTGATAAATCCGACGCTTCGACTGTTATTGAATGCCCGATTTACCCACACAGCAATTGCCCATCTATGCTTCTGTTCCCTCCTTTTGGGGACGGGGACGACGATCAGGAGGCCCAAGACGAAAACATTAATAACGGAACAGACTCCGAGCTCTAGGTCTTCTCCACCAAACGGAGTCCTTTCCACGGTTCATTTTTACCAGCCAAGTCTCCCATTTGAGAGCCCATCGGGCCAGGACAAATGGTGGAAGTTACTTTCCAGATTAATTATAGGGGTTCTGACTAAGTTCGAAATTTCGTTTTACCTGCTTACCCTGGGAGCTAGGCTCAGTTTTATAGGGACTGGGGTTATGTCGGGCATAGCTCCTAGCCTTATCGATTTTCATGGTTTAAAGAAAATGTTTTTAGTAATTTTTTTTTTTAATTTATAAACGTTACATATGATAACTCACAATTAATTTTTTTTTTTTAATTTATAAATGTTAATCATTATTATATATGACAACTCACAATTAATGAGTTTTTTATAAAATTTTTATAAATTTTTCATAGTTAAAAAAAACTATTCCTAATAAATTTTTATTTTAATTTATAAACATTAATCACCATTACATATAACACAACTCACTCCAGAGATTACTTGGTTGCTGTAAATGTGGATCCCAACCCAATGTACATATAACACAACTCACTCCAGAGATTACTTGGTTGCTGTAAATGTGGATCCCAACCCAATGTACATGTAGAAGATAGGCTAAAGTAGATCTAAGATATAACCCACAACCTGATTATATCATATTCTATTCTGTTCATATATGTGTCTATCAAATCTATTTTCCATTTCACTTGGAATCTAATTTGTGTATGAAGTTTTTATAAATGTTAACATCTCCTAGTTGAGAAAATAGTTAGTTTATAGGCTTTTTTATGTTTAATTTTAATAATTGTAAAATTTGATTAAAGTTTTTTTTAATCAAAACTTTGCAGAGATAATAGATTGTAGAGTTACGAGCTTAGTGTGCTACTCTGAAGTAGATAGTTGCTAGCTTTGCTAGTGTGGCTAGCATTAATACCATTGGGTCATCTAAGGATAAAGAGGATGAAATAGTGCAACAACAACTTGAGGATGTGGAAATAGAGCTCACTAACTATAACTCAACAAATATTGAATTAAATCAAGAAAAATCACATGGATAGTTAAGACTATATAGTAATTTTGTATGTTTTTGAAAGTTTGTCTATCATTAGAATTCTTTGTTTGAATATATACGTGTAGTAGGTTTTAGGAGTATTTTTTTGAAAAAAATTATATAAATCTAAAATGTCATATTCAAATTCTCTCCTCTCTCATGACAATTTTGTTCAATAATCTTACTATATCTATTAATATGTTGTACAATGTGGTGTACTTTTTTAATACAAATATATTCTTTTTTGTCTATAAAAATTTTGCAATTTTCTACTAATAAAATTATTGTTTTTAATGCACAAATGCATCCAACACCTTAAATACCCCTATTACAACCAAATTACATAATGTTAACATTCCATATTTATAACATCAATCTGAAATGATTCTTGTCTATTTTAAACCAAAACTTTTCATTTCCTTTTCATTATTTTGAGTTGTCCAAACATAAAAAAAAATTGCATTCACAAATCAAATGAAATCTTAAGTATTGATTTAAAAACTATTAGAAATCAAATGAAATCTTAAGTATTGATTTTAAAAGTATTAAAAATCAAATGAAATGAAGAGTTTATAGATAATATATCTTGTGTCTTTTTTAATTGTTTTGAAGTATAATTTTTTCTTCGAAGTTAGTTCTTTTGATATCCCTTAATAAATATGATATGAATTTGTTAAAAAATTAAAATATATATGATAAAAATTTAATAAATGTTTTAGTTCTTTTGATATCCCTTAATAAATATGATATGAATTTGTTAAAAAATTAAAAATATATATGATAAAAATTTAATAAATTTTTTAAAGAGGATTGAAGTGATTTTTATATGATGGAAAAAATGTTTTTTTATTTTAATATATGTAATGTTAATATCTCCAATTTCATTAATTCAAAATGATTCTTGTTGTATTTCAAGTAAAAATGTTGTTTTCCCTTCTTGTTATTTTGAGTTACTTGAAAATGATCAATTCTTAGCATATTTAGACTATGGTCCTTCCAAAAACATTAATCATTAGATGATTTTACCTTTTCCAATGTGCAATCACCGGATCTCACCAAGGAATCTTTACCAAAAAAGAAATTTTTGACTAGGGGTCGCAAGAGCACGGGGGGTCAGAAATGAAGAAAACTCCTTTGAATGGGGATTCAATAGACCCAAAAGTAACCAAGTTGAAGCCCTTGCCCTATATCAAGGTATGTGAATTGTTGGTGAAAGGCACAAGAGATTAATTATTATTGGACACTCGGAATCGGTTATTAAATTTCTTTGAATGGGGATTGGGTAGAGCCACAAATAACCAAGCTGAAACCATTTCCCTATATCAAGGTATGAGGATTGTTGATGAAAGGAGCTACAAGAAGTTTATGATTATTGGAGACTTGGAATTGGTTATTAAATCAACGAGTAAAACTTTTGGCACAAACAATAGTGTTCTATCAAGAATATTCTTTTGAAACACAAAAGAAGTGGCAAGATTTGAGAGTGTTGAATTTTTTCATATGCTTAGGGCACATAATTGACAAGAAGACTCATGAACTAACAAATCAAGTGTGGCATCAAAATTTCCAAGCCTCTACTCACATGGCATTAAGATTAAGGATATTAAAAAATGGGGTATTAATCACGTAACCTCCCGCTAATCATATGGTGTTAAGGTTAATGAACAAGTCAAGCATGTCACACACTTGGCGTCACAACACTCATGTCATTAATTTATACTAAACTCGAAGGTCGGGATGTGTATATGCCGAGGTCCACTTGCACATGTTGTCATCAATGTTAAAGCGGGTTAATCAACCACCCCAGTTCATAATTTTGGATGTAGGTGGCAATATAGAAGCAAAAAGTGAGGATTTGAGGTTTATGATGCTCCTGAGGTTTGTTCTTCTACTACAATTGTAATGTCCCCCATCTCTTGATGAAGATATTTGGAGAGACTCAGTAGTCTAGTCATCCCCACTAGACTATAGTCTCATGCAGCATGGGGAAAAGTTAGCTAAACTCAATGTTATATTTTGCAGTTGACTTGAAAAGGTGAAAAGTAACTCACTGGAGGATTAGAGCGCTTGAGGTTGAGTTAGGAGTTGAACCTAAGGGTTAACTTAACTCAACAGAGGAATAGAAAGAGGTATAAAGGAAAGCTTATGGTGCACCTCTCAGACATCTTGGATTATTATGCATTTTTCTATTGGGCTCTTGAGCACACAGTTTTGAGGGTTTTGAGAATACAAACCCTAGAGAACAACTCTGTGGTGAAAGATTCCACCCATATTGTTCCAAGCCTGGCCTCGAGGATGCAATATCCCACCCACACCATTCTACAACATTCACATGTACTATCATTCATCCAGGAGAGCAACAGGTCGTACCCTTGAGGGTTTCCAGCAGGAGGTGCATAATTCTTTGGAGGAGGGTTCGATCCAAAGGTCTGAGAGGGCTTTTGGAGATTTGAGCACCTAGGTTTTCTTTGCAGGTCCCTGATCTATCATTTCAGTGCTTTTGGAGAGTGTTATTCCTTCCAATTGATTTCTTAGAGCAGTGGCGCGAATTGGAGAGAAGGAGGGCGCTAGTGATATCCATATCTACTAAGTTTGGAGGGGTTATACTTCAAATATGGTCCTGAGACTTCACTTAGTGGCTTGCAGTGTCCCGATCTATCTTTCTAGTGAGTTTTAGGGTATTTGGAGGGTTCTTTCAAAAGGGTTGAATTATTGGACCTTGACAGGCTTCAAGAGAGCGCAACTTCACTTGAGGGTTCAGCAGTTGGAGGGGTATCTCTTAGCATCTCAGCCTGAGACTTCAGGAGGGGGGTTCTAGCACCCCGATCTATCATTCTACAGCTTTTGGAGTCATTTGGAGACTTCCTTTGGTTGGGCCGAAATATTGGTCTTCTCAGCTCTACAGGAGGACGTGCCATCAGCTAGGGGGGTTTGGACTTGACCCTGGTTCTTCTATATTAATCTTCATTTTGTATTTAGCCTTCGGAGGCTTGTATCTTCTTGTCGGGAGCATTTTGTAGCAACTCATATCTTATCTACTGGAGCTATTTGATGTTATTCCATATCTGCATCCTCTTTGTATCAGGTTCTTTCTTATCATATTAATAAAGGTCATATCTATGTTGTTTGGTTCCATATCTTGTGTACTGGTCATATCTTGTATTTCCATTGATTATATCTTCAGATCTATGCTTGATAACTGAATATAAACCCTAAGGTCGAACTTAAGAAATCAACCTACAAGCAAACACTCAAACATAAGATAAGCAGTGGTCATTTAGTGTCCCAAAGCAAAAAAATTAGCTTGGGAACATTACAGTGGTATCAGAGCTCTGATCCTCCCATCCTGTGAGGATTAGCGCATGCAGAAGTTCGGTGGCATTTATATGGGCAGAAGAAGGAAACAGATAGGTGTGACAGAGGATGATATGGAAGGTTCAGGTGAGGACAGTGAGCCACGGGTCTTAGCAACTTTGACACATGAACTACGTAAGTCCATACTCCAGACAGAGAGTACGTTGGTCACACACTTACAGGAAAACCAGGAGGCATCACTATTACACGTCAAAATTACTCACTTTGATAGTGTTGCAAGTGTCGTCATTACAAAGGTCGCAAGTGTCGCATTTTTCTCACAAGGTCGCAAGTGTCGCATGTTGCTCACAAGTGTCGCAAGTGTCAGGGAAGCATACTGCCATGATGCCTATGTCGTGCCTATAACGACATGAGAAGGACACTTGAAACACCTCAAAAATTTGATTTGGAAGAGGAGAAATGAGTCAACAGGCTTGCAAACCTTTTGCCATCTGAAAGCACCTCAAAAACTGAGTTTTTGGAGGGGAGCGCTCCCCCTTACACTATCTCGGAGCGCCGACGCTCCCCCTTACACTGTCTGGGAGTGTTATAAATCTTCCCTGGCCCTTTTGAGGGAGCGCTATGGATTTTGAGAGCGTTGGCGCCCCCCTAAAGCCTACTAGGGAGCACTACAACGCTCTGATGGTCCTTTTGAGGGAGCGCTACCTATTCTGGGCAGTGGTTAAGTTGTTGAGATGAATGGGGGAAGGATCCTTTCATTCTTGGAAGGCAGTTGGATTTGAATCCCTAGTCCAGCCATGATCTTAGGGTAGATCCTCAACTGAAGGAGGCAAATCCTCAACTTCCCCAAGGATATCTCAGGTGATTAAAGCCTCTCCAAAGCTATATAAGCAAGCTTTCTAATGGTGAAAGAGGACTGAAAAAAGGAGAATCACACCAAACTTATGATCTCATAAGTGGTGCTGGAACGGGGAAGAAGTGCTAGCATGAAACCTATGATCTCATAGGAAACACATAGTCATCCAAAGGAGAGTGATCAGTGAAGTTGATGTCATCCAGGTTGTGGATCTTTCGAGAAAGGGTTAGATGAAGGGGACTTGACGAAGTTGTCACATTCACATCTACGATTGTAAGTATTGTTGTCGTTATTCTCATTAATATGACATGCTTGGCCTGTTTCTTTCTATTTTGTGTCTGATGTTACATGAACTTATCATTGATAGATAGATCTGTTTGCAAGCTAATATCAATAGAGTAGGAAGTGGTCGTATCTTGTTTGTCTACAGGACTCAGTGAGGAGCAAAGGATCAGAGCTCAACTCGGAGCGTGCATGGACAAACGTCGATAAAAACGTACTTCTGTTCTCCTTCCTTCTCATGTGTTAGTTTGTATAGATTTGTAAGGAAGTCAGTGTCCACATTAAGCATTTTCTGTCTTAGAGTTAAGGTCAAGCTCTTTGAGGCAATCTACCTGTCCGTAGCGAGATTTTCCTACAACAGAAACTGGCGACTCCACTGGGGAGATAGCCTCAAATCGAAACTTCTTGTTTTGATTTCTCCTCATTGACCTTGTTCTACCCCTTGATTGTTTTAGACCTGGTTCACTCCTCTTTTGATTGGTTTCATGAGCTGATTGGCTCCCTACCCCATCATACCCAGCCTAATTGTCGAAATTGAACTGCAATTTTTGAATTTTTGACATTTTTAAGAGCTTTTTGAACCTGGCGCCCCTGTCCCTGTGTTAACAAAGCACCAGTGCTCCCTGAGTGCCTTACACAGAGCGCTATAACGCTCCTTGTCCTTGACAACAGAGCGCCAGCCCTCCTTTGGCCAATAAACCTTCCAGAATTGTTTTTTTTTTTAGGGTTTTTCCTCTGTGTCTCTCTTGTTGGGTAACCCTGTGAGTCAATCCTTCTTCTTTCCAGCTTTGACATCTGTCTTTTTCTTAAAGAACAAACATCTTGTTGTTTGGATTTTGTAGCCTTCTTCACTATTGTTGTTGAGTTTTTCTATCGTTTGGAGTTTGAAACCCATGCATTGTCTTTCTCTCCTCGTCGACTGAACGAAAAACGCTAGTGAAGGTCATCAAAGGTATACATATCTTTTCATTTGGTTTTAGTTAAGATCATTGTTCTTTGACTTTTTCTTTTGGCTGTGAAGTTCGATTTCTCTTTGATTGTTTCTTTTCTTTCGCTTCTTGTTTTGATCACAATGAGAGGGTGTATTGTTTGTATGATTCTTGCTTGTGTTGGTCTAATTTTCATTCATCCAAAAAGATAATTAGCAAGAGGAGCATTGTGTTGAATTAATCATTATTCATATGCAAACAATAAAAATCATCTTCATGATTGATTGTGCATGTTAGAAGGTATCTCAAAAGCTTTAGCATCACATCAGGATTTGATTGAAGAAAATTTGTTTGAGGACATTCCTTATTAGTGCTTGTTAGTGGAAAGAACTCTCTCTCTCTCTCCCTTAGATAGATGTTCATCGAAAAGAAATGAATGCTTATCATCCTTGATGCATTTTTGGGACTAAGTCATAATTCCATTTGTTTCACTTCCATGCACCCCTTTGGGTAAAGAACAGCTATAAAATCAACGCTAATTAAAAATTATTTAGAACTTTTTCTTTTCTAGGATCCTCCACCAACAGTAGACTAGGCTTAGTACTTTGGATTAGGCTGTGTGCATAACTCTCCAAAGTTTCCAAAACAAACAGTAGCATCCTGACTTAGGGAGAGTCAAATCCAATCATCGTATAAGTCTGCCTGGGATCCCCCTCTCACACAGGGGTTACGCACGAGGTCGCATTCGGGTGAGTTACGGAGATTATCTCTCCATGGTACAACTAATTGTGGTGGTCAGATCGTATTATGGGGATCACTTTGAGGCAAATCCACAATTACTGTGTGGAAGCCTTTTAGTTGATTTTGGGCTCGATACCCTGCCCGTACGTTCGGATTGGACTGTCGACTGTCCCCGCCCAGGGGCTTACTGCGAATTGGTAACCTTAGTGGCCATAATCTTTAGGGTCTTACACAAGGTGACAGTGAAGGGAAGTCTCACTGTACCTGGAGCAGACATTGGTCAAACTCACTCGGGCTCCTTGGAGGGTAAATCCACAATTACTGCGTGGAAGCTTGCACCAAGGCATAAGTCCATTAAGCAGGTCACCATTGTAACTGTTCCACCCTATCCCCGCCCCTTCTTGACTTGATCACGCGACGTTGGATTTCATCACCAACTAGTATGGTCATCGAGAGAAGGTCCTGTTTGCTTGGTTGTGATTCTTAGATTCTATTAGCGTATTCTGTTTATTTTACTTAGTGGACCTTAGGTCAAGTCAGTGTTAATGGCATCGAATCCTGGAAGTACCAATAGAGGAACCCCTTCTTCTGGGGAACCTTATACCTTTCCTTCATTTGGAAACTTTGGTCCTCCATATGTTGCCACTCTGAGTCTTCTAGGACTCACTATTGGATTACCAGTTTGGTTGTTCCCCACTCCGGTGATCCCGAATCCTCCCAATGTTTCAGTTGCACCTAATACTTTGGATGTCAATACATCACCCACACATCAACCTCATGTCGACTTTTCGCCTTCTTCGTCAATCAAGTCTCCTTCCATTTCTCCTTCTTCGCCTAGTGAAAGCTCTAAAGCAAGTAACCAGGCTGATTAGAAGAAGAATAAACGGAAAGAGAAGAAGAAGAAGAGCCCGAAAAGGACCAAAACCCCAACAACATCAGATGTTGGCTCTAAGAAACCAGTTACTGTTAATAGTACTGGGAGTGTTGATAAGGTCAACAAGATTAAAATGAAGAATCCAAAACCCAAATTCCCTTGTAGCCTTTGTAAGGGTGACCACTTTCTGAGGGATTGCCCCGGTCTTACCTAGGTCTTAGAAATGTGGTCCTCCACGTCATTGGCCTCTATCGGTCATATCGATGACACCCCGTCAACTAGTGATGTTCAAGTTGGTAATAAGAAGAAAACTATCAAGTTCCCTTGCATGTTATGTAAAGGTAATCATTACTCTCACCTTTGTCCTCGCATGGACGAGGCTTCTTCTCTTTTGGAAAAACTTGAACTTCCAAAAGGTTATCGTAAGCTTTCCTCCGACCCATCGCTGGTTGATGGACTGGTCAATCCGGTTCCATCCCCGGTCAGTCCGGTTGATTAGGTGGTCAATCTAGTTTCCTCCTCGATTGAACCACGAACCCAAGTAGTTGATCCAGTTCCGTCATCGATCAGCCCCACTCTTCATCAAAAGAGTGACATCAAAGTGGTCGATCAGTTTTCATCCTCAATCGATCCCACTCTCCCATTAGAGAGTGACACCAAAGTGGTCGATCCGTTTCCACCCGTCGACCCCATTCTTCCCTTGGAGAATGAAACTCAAGTGGTCGATCCAGTTTCGCCATCGGTTGATCCCATTCCTCCATTGCGGAATGTCAAAGTGACTGATCCAGTCCGTTCCTTGGTCAGTCCCACTCTTCCTCTGAAGAGTGCCAAAGTGGTCGATGCGGTTTCGCCATCGGTCGATCCCATTCCTCCGTTGCGGAATGTCAAAATGATTGATCCAGTCCCTTCCTCGGTCAGTCCCGCTCTTCCTCTGAAGAGTGCCAAAGTGGTCTATCCAAGTCCACCTTTGGTTGATCTGATCCAATCATCGGTTGATCCTACTCCCCTTCTAGTGAGTAAACCCGATACTGCCCATGTTTTTCTCATTAATACAGACTCTACTGTACCGGGGGGCATTCCTCCTTCTCCTGCGAAACCCCCTCCAAGTAATGAGGCCATCCTTTTTGATTGGGGTGTGCTAACTGGACCTCGTCTTCCCTCTCACATTCCTTTCCAGATTAAAGTACAGGTTCGTGGTAGGGACGTTCCTCAAACATTGATAGATGAAGGTGCGTCCGTTAGTATTTTGTCTTCCGTTGCTTGGTACGCTTTGGGTTGTCCGCAGCTTCCACCGGTTACACAAAATCTGTTAGCTTTTAACAGAAGAACTAGTTAACCTTTAGGGATACTTCCTCAGTTTCCTGTAACTTTGGGAGGGAAAACTGTTTTTATCGATGTCATGGTAGTCCAAGACCCCTTGGATTTCTCTTTACTCCTTGGGCGGGATTATGTCTATGCTATGAAAGCTCTTGTATCCACCCTTTTTCGTGTGATATCTTTCCCTCACGATGGAAGAATTGTGACTATTGATCAACTTTCATTCATCAGCCCTGACTAGGTTACCTCCCTAAATGGTTCTTATATGCAGACAGTATCGCCCCTTCCGCATGTCAATTATGTGGCGTTGTCTCCCATGACCTCAACTTCCGATGATTTGGATCCGGTAGTTGACATGGTGATCTCTTTGGTAGGCTTATTGGAGCCTGATCTCCTTACTCCTATCACAACCCTCAACATGTGTTCCTTCTCGAGTGATTATCTTCCATCCAGTAAAGATCTCCTGGAGGCCATGACCACGTTTTATCCATCGACATGGTACCCTTCCAGAGCACTATCCTCTTGGAAGCCATGATCCAGATGAAACTACGAGCATAGTTTCTCTTCTCTGTGGCAAGCTCATTAAAAAATGAAACAGAGGCTTTGAGCATAGTTTTCTTTTCTGTAGCAAGCTCGTTAAAAAATGAAACAACAATCTGGGGATCGAACTTGGAACCTTGAGCATAGTTCTTTTCCTGTGTCAAGCTCGTTAAAAAATGAAACAATCACCTCTCCCTTCAAGTTGAGTCTTTCGTCAGATCTCGTAGATGTCGAGTCGAGTCTTTCGTTAGGTCTCGTTTTTTAACCTTCATTTCATCCACCTGTGTCCTTTTTCTCCATCTATCATAGAAATTGGTGACAACCTCAAAGTCGGTGAATGAATTGAAGCTTGGGGGGCATGTCTCCAGCTTTTGATGATCATTCTGGAGCTAAGCCACCAGATTTCAAGCTGGGGGCATACCGAGCTTAGTCTTTGTTCTTTCTCGTGCTCGTAAATACATGAGAATGCAACCGGGTAAACTTTTATCTCTTTTTCGGACCCGTACTGATACACGAACACATGAAAAAGGAACCCCCTGGAGTCATCTTTAAACTCTTTTCAGACTCTCTAAATATGAAAATATTGTCGAGTGATATTGCTTCCTTTCACGCTCGTTAAAAGGTTTGAAAGGGCATCTTTCGAGCGATAGTTTATCTCTTTTTCGGTCTCGTTAGACTACTGTACGAAAAAGGAACTGAGAGAGTTCTCTTTTAAGTGTTTTTCCAAACTCTATAATCCTGAAATACCTTCGAGTTTTCTATCTTTGGACTTGCTAAAGCACACATCGACAGGCCCATACGGGATCGAACCCTTACTCCTTCTGGTTCGTTAAACAAAGGAAGAGGAACTTACTGAAGGTGAGTTATATCGAGCATGTGTTACCCTCCTCGAGCTCGGTAAATTAGAAAGAGGTACTCGTCTATCTGGATGGGGGAAAAAATTTGAAAGAAGCAAGCCAAGCAGTCTCTTGAGAACATTACCAAGTAAAATCTTAGAGTCTCCCTTGAACACGACACTTTGTCTTTTGCACGCATTATAATCTGCTGAACCTATGCACTGAGCCAATCCTTTGAGTTTCTTTCACTCCTTTCGGTCACCTGACGTAAGTCACAGCATCCACTGCATCATCAAGTTTTGGTCCATGTCATGTTTCTGCTGTCGTGCCTCAGTGTTCAAGGGAAGTATCCGCCTCGAGAGTCAGCCTTCACGAATATCTTGTCTCAATACCCGTGTCAGTCCATGTTCTTTTGATCTACCAATTACATCTCTATGTCTATTTCGTGTCATTGATGGGGGATACATCAAGGCCCTCCTTCGACGAGCCTATTCTTGTCGACTTCAACACATTATCCAGGAACTAGACTTAGAAACCAGTGAGTACTTTGGGACCTGCATGCCTCAATGGCAGGCCTCCTCACATTCGACAGTAGGTTTACATCATTGACCTCTGATCATATGATTCAACGGATGTTCGACCTCAGCTCATCTATTCACATTCGTTGGAATGTACTAGGGTACCTTGGGAATCATTGACATTAATGGTGATCTCGCTCGCACTTGTTAACGGTTTACATCATTGATCGGTAATCAAGTGGTTTCTACCATGTTCGACATCAGGACATATATTCACATGGTTAGATTCATACTACATCGGGATCGGTAAGAAGACCCTGGGCTGAGTCGTCACTTTGATATATACTTTGCCCAGGTTGCGAAGGAGTTTTCTCTTGAACAATGACACATATATTGTTACATAGATCCACTTTGTATTGGTCGTGGCTATGTCTTGTCATCTCGTAGATCCACTATGTATTCTTCGTGGCTATTAGTTCAGGTCATAAGAGTATAGATCCACAGTGTATTTTCAGTGGCTATACCTTTTTTATCAATACAATTATGGATCCGCAGTGTATTTTATGGCGGCCATATCTTGCAAGTCTTGATCACCCAAGCATAGGTATGCCTGCCTTGGGTTTAAAACATGTCATAATATTTGTTGGATGTTTGTGTGCAGCTTCTGTCAGGTTCTCTGCATCTATACCCTTGCTTGAAAGTCTACAAAGCATTTCAGTTATCAGTTCTTGTATTCTAACTTCATACTTTGGGGGTCAATATGTTACACGTCAAAATTACTCACTTTGATAGTGTCGCAAGTGTCATCATTACAAAGGTCGCAAGTGTCGCATTTTGCTCACAAGGTCACAAGTGTCGCATGTTGCTCACAAGTGTCGCAAGTGTCAGGGAAGCATACTGCCATGATGCTTATGTCGTGCCTATAACGACATGAGAAGGACACTTGAAACACATCAAACATTTGATTTGGAAGAGGATAAATGAGTCAACAGGCTTGAAAACCTTTTGCCATCTGAAAGCACCTCAAAAATTGAGTTTTTGGAGGGGAGCGCTCCCCCTTACACTATCTCGGAGCGTCGACGCTCCCCCTTACACTGTCTAGGAGCGTTATAAAGCTTCCCTGGCCCTTTTGAGGGAGCGCTATGGATTTTGAGAGCGTTGGCGCCCCCCTAAAGCCTACTAGGGAGCGCTACAATGCTATGATGGTCCTTTTGAGGGAGCGCTACCTATTCTGGGCAGTGGTTAAGTTGTTGAGATGAATGGGGGAAGGATCCTTTCATTCTTGGAAGGCAGTTGGATTCGAATCCCTAGTCCAGCCATGATCTTAGGGTAGATCCTCAACTGAAGGAGGCAAATCCTCAACTTCCCCAAGGATATCTCAAGTGGTTAAAGCCTCTCCAAGGCTATATAAGCAAGCTTTCTAATGGTGAAAGAGGACTGAAAAAAGGAGAATCACACCAAACTTATGATCTCATAAGTGGTGCTGGAACGGGGAAGAATTGCTAGCATGAAACCTATGATCTCATAGGAAACGGATAGTCAGCCAAAGGAGAGTGATCAGTGAAGTTGCTGTCATCTAGGTTGTGGATCTTTCGAGAAAGGGTTAGACGAAGGGGACTTGACAAAGTTGTCGCATTCGCATCTACGATTGTAGGTACTGCTGTCGTTATTCTCATTAATATGACATGCTTGGCCTGTTTATTTCTATTTTGTGTCTGATGTTACATGAACTTATCATTGATAAATAGATCTGTTTGCAAGCTAATATCAATAGAGTAGGAAGTAGTCGTATCTTGTTTGTCTACAGGACTCAGCGAGGAGCAAAGGATCGGAGCTCAACTCAGAGCGTGCAGGGACAAATGTCGATAAAAAGATACTTTTCTTCTCCTTCCTTCTCATGTGTTAGTTTGTATAGATTTGAAAGGAAGTCAGTGTCCACGTTAAGCATTTTCTGTCTTAGAGTTAAGGTCAAGCTCTTTGAGGCAATCTACTTGTCCGCAGGGAGATTTTCCTACAACAATCATGCATAATTAAGAGTGAGTTGAGGGAGACCTTAGAGAAGGTAAGTGCCAACCAAGATAAGATCTCATAGGTACTATTACATTTGACTCATGGAGGAAAGGGACCTGAAACATATACCAACAGGGAGGCCAGTGGATCTCATGGAGGGTATAGACATCAACAAGAGCACATTCCCCACTATCACACTGAGGGACAGAGTCATGGAGGAGGTGCACCACATGGACAGACACATAGCAGGGCCACCCATAGGCCCTATCTTCCTTCATTATTGGATGAGCAGCCACAGCCAAGCTACCAAGACGAATTTGATGACAACTTTGAGCAGTATGTCAGGGAATATATCTCACTAAGCATACCCGTCCAAAGACAAATCACCTTGGATCAATATTGTGGACTCAAATTCAAAGGGAAAACTCAGAGGTCGTACCACAGGAATAACTATGAGTTGGAGCGCAGGGCTGGAAAGATGGAAATTCCCTATTTTGATGGTTCGGTCAAGATGACTGCACAAGCGTGGGTGCAAAAACCGGATACTTACCTGCAGATTAACCCCATGAGAGAGATGGATGCCATCAAGTTTGCCACCATGTACTCGGAGGAAAAATATCATGACTGGTGGTACCATGGGTTGACTACACTTGGCCACAATCAGATAGTGGCTTACACAGAGTTTACACAGAGGCTTATTGATAGGTTTGGCTAGGGGGATCTAGAGCTACATTTCAGGAAACTCACCCAACTCAGGCAGATAGGATCATCAAAAGTATATATTGAGGAGTTTCAGAGGTTAGTAGTTATGGTGCAGGATGTATCTCATTCAAGACTCGTGATGCTTTTCACAGAAGGGTTGAGGGAACCTTTAAAGGGTTGGGTCAAGGCTTTCAAGCCTACCAACTTACAAGATGCCATATGGAGGACTAGAGATCTAGGCCCAGCAGCAAAGTCTAAATTTACCCCTAGACCACCTCTAAATACCGAAGGAAGAGACCAAATACCTCCTATGAATCAAGGAGGAAGAGACCCAAGGGGGTTTGACAAGGGAAGAGGTAGGATGGATGAGAACACTAGAAGAGAACTAAGAAGAAAATAGATATGATACACATACAAAGAGGCTTGGGATCCATCCCACAAATGTATGGGTTGTGGCAAGGCTCATTACATTGAGGTAACATCTAATAATGAGGAGGATGAGGATTTCGGCCACATCGAGAACATAGAAGCAGACACCACCAAACTATAGAAGAGGAGGCTACAGGTCATGGCAGTGCAATAGAGGAGAAGGCTACATTAGCATCCATCAGTGGCGTACCCAAGTATAACACCTTCAAGATGAGAGGGGTATTGCAAGGGGAAAAGGTTTTGGTTCTCATTGATGGGGGTGCTTCACACAACTTCATTGACTCAACACTAATACAGAGGAGGCACATACCCACAGTTGAATTTGAAGGATTCAAAGTGGAGGTGGCAGGAGGAAGCACCATGCCCTGTAACAGGTATATTTCGGGGATGAAGCTTACACTGGGTAGACATGACTTAGCACAGGATTTCTATGTGATGGACCTCCCTGATACAAACATCATCCTTGGAGTTTAGTGGCTTAGTTCATTGGGACCAATCACCACCAACTACAAGACTATGGAGATGTCTTTCACAAAGGAGAGTGGGAGAAAGGTATTTCTCAGGGGCATATCCGGAAACACATCCAGAGTAGTTACAACAAATCGTATGGAGGCCATTTTCAGAAGAGAATAGATTGTATATGTTGTTGAGTGTAAGATTTCAGTACATGTGGACAAGAAAGGGAAGGCTCACTATGCGCCAGAGATTCAAAGGATCATTGAAAAACATAGCAAGGTGTTTGGGCCCATTCCACCTGGAGTCCCACCAGATAGGGGTTTTGATCATATCGTAGAGCTGGAAGAGGGGGCGAAACCAGTCATCGCCACTCCCTACAGACACCCAAAGAAGTACAAGGATGAGATAGAGAAGGCCATCAAAGAACTGTTAGACATGGGTCACATTAGACCAAGTTCTGGTCCTTTTTCATCTTCAGTGGTACTAGTCAAAAAGAAGGATGGAACCATGCGCATATGCATTGATTCTAGGGCATTAAACAATAAGACTATTAAGAACAGGTATCCCATTTTGAGGATTGATGAGTTATTGGATAAACTCCATGGGGCTTTTTACTTCACCAAGATTGACTTGCGCTTTGGCTATCATCAGATCAAAATGAGGGAGAAGGACATCCCCAAAACTGCCTTCAGGTGTCACTACGACCACTATGAATTCCTAGTGATGCCATTTGGATTGACCAATGCGCTAGCCACTTTTCAGTCATGCATGAATCACGTCTTCAACAAGTAGCTGAGGAAGCACCTTCTTGTGTTTTTTGATGGCTTATTGATCTATAGTAGGACTTGGGAGGAACATCTTCAGCATATGGAACAGATTTTAACCATCATGGAGGACCAATCCTTGTATGCCAAGGAGTCCAAATGTGAATTTGGGATGACAAAGGTCCTCTACTTAGGGCACATCATTGGAGTAAAGGGGGTATAGGTACACCAAGAGAAGATCCAAGTGATACTTGACTAGCCCACACCTAAGACTCTTACAGAGTTGAGGGGGTTTCTCGGCATTTGTAGTTATTATAGGAGGTTCGTCAAGGGGTTCTCACAATTGTGTGCACCCTTAACCGATTTGACCAAGAAAGGGGATTTTAGATGGAGTGAAGAGGCACAATCTACATTTGACAAGATGAAAAAGGTAATGAGCACATGCCCAGTTTTAGCCTTGCCATATTTTGACCAACCCTTCACATTGGAGTGTGATGCATCCGAAGAGGGAATTGGATCCATACTGATGCATCATAGGCATCCCCTTGCCTATGAGAGCTGAAATTTGAGAGGCCATGAGCTTCATTACACTATCAACGATAAATAAATGTTGGCCATCATGCACGCCTTGGCCAAATTCAGGCAATACTTGGTAGGGGAAAGATTTGTAGTGAGATCATATCACAATAGCCTTAAGTACTTCTTGGAACAGAAGGACTTGAATGAGAGACAGAAGAAGTGGGTCAGCAAGATGTAGGCCTATGATTTTGACATTGAATTTTTCAAGGGGAAGAATAACATAGTTGCAGATGCATTATCTAGAAGGCCATCAGTTTATGCTATGACCGACATCTCAGTTGACTGGAAGGCCCACCTCTTGGTGGAATACTCCAAAAACCAATTCTCTTGTTAGTTGATGGATGGGTAGATACAATATGACAACTTCAGAGTCATAGATGACATCATCTACTACAAGGGCCAAATTTTTTTGGTTCCTAGGTCAACCTTCAAGGCCAAGATACTACAAGCATGTCATGATTCACCGATGGCAGGGCACCAAGGCATTGTCAAAACATATAGACAGGTAAGGGAAAGGTTTTCATGGAGGGGTCTCAAAGAAGATGTAGTGCACCACATCAAAGAGTGCACTACTTTCCAAGAAAACAAGGAGGATCATACCCATACAACAGGACTATTACAACCTTTACCCATTCCAAAGCACAAATGGGAAAGCATCTCCATGGACTTCATCTCAGGATTGCCAAGGGCACAGGGGAAAGATTGTATTTTAGTGGTGGTGGACAGGTTAACTAAGTTTGCACACTTCTTCTCCATTTCCACAGACTTCAGCGCAACACAGGTTGCAGATTAGTTCTTCATAGAGATCTTCAGGCTACACGGGTTGCCCAAGACCATTATTAGTGACAGGGATAGCCGATTTATGAGCACATTTTGGCAAGATTTATTTAGGTTGGTTGGTATGGATTTGAACCCTGGCAACAGTTACCACCCTCAGACTGATGGGAAAATCGAAATAGTCAACAAGTGGGTGGAAGGCTACCTCAGAAACTATGTAGCAGAACATCAGAAGGCGTGGGTTAGGTGGCTACACCTGGGGGAATACTGTTACAACACCACTCATCATATTTCCATTGGTATGACTCCATTCAAGGCCATGTACAGTTATGACCCTCTCTCCTTTGTAGAGATTGCCTTCGGTGATAGCAGAGCCCCTATGGTATAGGATTGGGTGCAGCGGAGTCAGGACATAATTAGGGAATTAAAAGATCATTCGTAAAGGGCACATAATCAACAAAAAGTTCAGGCAGACAAACACAGGGTAGAGTGTACATTTGAGGTTGGTGATTTGTTCTACTTAAGACTCCAACCTTATAGGTAGGCTTCTATCAAAAGAAGTGGAGCAGAAAAGCTCCAACCTCGATGTTTTGGACCCTATAGGATCAACAAGAAGGTAGGGGTCACAGATTATGAACTTGAGCTTCCACAGGGTAGCAAGATTCACAACGTCTTCCATGTGTCATGCTTAAAGAGGGCCATTGGCCAACACATCACCCCACTTAAGGTACTGCCACCCTTAGATGAAGAGGGGCAGTTGGTACTAATGTCGGAGGAAATACTGGAGGTTTGGGAGAAGAAACTATGGAGGAGAAGCATCAAGGAATACTTAGTCAAGTGAAAGGATCTGCCTATTGAGGATGCTACGTGGGAGAGTGAATAGGTGATACAGGAGACATGCTCAGAATTGCTTGTGGACAAGCAATTTCTAGCAGGGGAGACTGTAATTTCCCCCACCTCTTGATGAAGAGGTTTGGAGAGACTCAGTAGTCTAGTCATCCCCACTAGACTATAGTCTCATGCAGCATGGGGAAAAGTAAGCTAAACTCAATGTTATAATTTGCAGTTGACTTGAAAATGTAAAAAGTAACTCACTGGAGGATTAGAGCGCTTGAGGTTGAGTTAGGAGTTGAACCTAAGGGTTAACTTAACTCAACAAAGGAATAGAAATAGGTATAAAGGAAAGCTTAGGGAACACCTCTCAGACATCTTGGATTATTATTCATTTTTCTATTGGGCTCTTGAGCACACAGTTTTGAGGGTTTTGAGAATACAAACCCTAGAGAACAACTCGGTGGTGAAATATTCCACCCATCTTATTCCAAGATTGGTCTCGGGGATGCAATACTCCACCCACATCATTCTGCAGCATTCACAGGTACTATCATTTATCCAGGAGAGCAACAGACCATACCCTTGAGGGTTTCCATAAGGGGGCACATCATTCTTTGGAGGAGGGTTTGATCCAAAGGTCTGAGAGGGCTTTTGGAGATTTGAGCACCTGGGTTTTCTTTGCAGGTCCCTAATCTATCATTTCGGTGCTTTTGGAGAGTGTTAGTCCTTCCAGTTGATTTCTTAGAGCAGTGTCACGAATTAGAGAGAAGGAGGGCAGTAGTGATATTCAGATCTACTCAGTTTGGAGGGGTTATACTTCAGATTCGGTCCTGAGACTTCACCTAGTGACTTGCAGTCTCTCGATCTATCTTTCTAGTGAGTTTCAGGGTATTTGGAGGGTTCTTTCATCAGGGCCGAATTATTGGACCTTGACAGGCTTCAGGAGGGCGCAACTTCACTTGAGGGTTCATCATTTGGAGGGGTATCTCTTAGCATCTCAACCTGAGACTTCAGGAGGGGGGGTTCTAGCACCCCGATCTATCATTCTGCAACTCTTGGAGTCATTTGGAGACTTTCTTCAATTGGGCCGAAATATTGGTCTTCTCAGCTCTACAGGAGGACGTGCCATCAACCAGGGGGGTTTGGACTTGACCCTAGTTCTTCTATATTGATCTTCATTTTGTATTCAGCCTTCGGAGGCTTGTATCTTTTTGTTGGGAGAATTTTGTAGCAACTCATATCTTATCTACTGGAGTTATCTCATGTTATTCCAGATCTGCATCCTCTTTGTATCAGGTTCTTTCTTATCATATTAATAAAGGTCAGATCTATGTTGTTTGGTTCCATATCTTGTGTACTGGTCATATCTTGTATTTCCATTGATTATATCTTCATATCTATGCTTGATAACTGAATATAAACCCTAAGGCTGAACTTAAGAAATCAACCTGCAAGCAAACACTCAAACATAAGATAATCAATGGTTAGTTAGTGTCCCCAAGTGAAAAAATTGTCTTGGGAACATTACAACAATTGAGTTTGTTTCGAGGTTTAGATTCACTCATGTTTTTACTAAGGAATACCAATTATGGGTTTGGGTTGGCTCTTGTTTTTGGATTGGGAAAATTTGAGCACTTGATTATGAATCGCCCCTTTGGAATAAGGGGAACTTGTGGCCTATGGATGCTTGATGGTGGAGGGGTCATTGGTAACCCCCCTGTTCATATCTATAGGACTCTTCTCCATTGTTGGGTTTGCGATGGGATTGATGAATGGGGAGTTCTTCCAAAACGCAAGAATGAGACGTCTCTAGTGCTATGTTGGTGGTTCTCGCAGTCTTTGGTAAGGGAAATTCGCTTTGTCTTTGGCTTTTTATTTCAATTTAAGTGTGGACATTGTCAGGGTTCTGGTTGGGCGATAAGAATGGACCATGGGCATTTTGTGAGACCGTTGACATTATGTGTGTGCTCAAAAGACAAGAAGTGCACATTACTAGCAATAAATCTGCAATTTCCTTTTTTGTTGATAAAATACAAACTCAAGAAACCAATAGGGATGGTGAACTTTCCTTGTTGATGGAAACTTTGCTCCAACAGAGACAACATGTTGTAAAGTTACAGGCTTAGTGTGTTACTCTGAAGCAAACCGTTGCTAGTGTGGTTAGCATTAATACCATGGCCTATTTCATGGCTAGACTATCCATTGGGTTATCTTGGGATAAAGAGGATGAGATAGTGCAACAACAACCCGAGTATGTGGAAATGGATCTTGTGAACCATAACCCAACAAATATTGAATTGAAGTGAGAAAAAGCACATGGATCCCTCGACCATATACAATAATTTTGCCTATTTTTTAAAGTTTGTCTATTACTAGGAGTCTTTGTTTGAATATATAAGTGTAATAGGTTTTAGGAGTATCTTTTTGAAAAAAGTCATATAGATCTAAATTGTTAGATTCAAGTTCTTGACTTTCTCATGACAATTTTGTTGAACAATCTTATTATATGTATTAGTAAGTTGTAAAATGTGGTGCACTTTTATAATACAAATATAATCATTTTTGTTTATAAAAAAAATGGAATTTTTTACTCATGAAATTATTGTTTTTAATGCACAAATAGATTCAACACCCTAAAATACCCATGTTGCAACCAAATTGTACAATGTTAACATTTCATATTTATAATAATAATAATCTAATTTTAAGGCAAGGGCCAAGCCAAACAACAAATTGGTGTATGATACCCCCTTGTTTGTGGGATAATGATTCGACTTACAAAGTTACCAAACATAAAAAAAATTGCATTGAGAGGTGTTTTCTACAACCCAACCCAATGTGAGAAAGATGTGTAATTCTTTCTATATTCAATATAGAGTTGACATGTGTCATTAAAAAAAATATTAATAACAAAAAAATATTTCAATGTCAACCATAAATAAAATATTTCAATCAATCTCCAACTTAAGTAAAATATCTTTATATCAACCTTTTTTTAAATTGAAAAAATTGAAGAAAGATTTACACCTTGAAAAATTTGATCTATCTTAAAACATGATAAATTTATAATCAAAATAGATTTATATTCATTTAAACACAACTCATAACTATTAACCTTACATTTTTCTTAAATATTCAAGAACAATAAAATCAAACAAAAACTTAAAAACTAAAAAAATTATTAAAAAACCAACCTTAAGATTAGCAGTGATTTAAAAAGTATTAGAAATCAAATGAAAAGAAAAGTTTATAGATAATATATCCTGTGCGTCTTTTAATTATTTTAAAGTGTGTTCTTTTTTCGAAGTTAATTATTTAGATATCCCGTTGTAAATATGATGAGAATTGGTTAAAAATTAAAAAAATATATGATAAAATTTTAATTAATTTTTTAAAGAGGGTTGAAGTGATTTTTATAGGGTGGAAAAAATGTTTTAAATTATAAAGGGAATAAAGTGATTTTTATATGATGAAAAAAAGTAATTTAAATTTTTTAGAATTTAGAAAAAATAACAAAAATTCAGAAATATAAAAAATTAACCGAATATAAACAATGACAAAAAAAAAAATTCGTGTCACAGTATTGGGATCAGAAAAAAAAAAGTAGAGAGGAAAAAAATTGGCTTTTCATTTTTTTTAATAATTTTTAATTTTTCCACTAAGTTTTTATTAAGTTAAAGGTTTACATTTATTGATAATAGGTATATTTAATAGGTTTTTAGTGCTTAATAAGTTTTGTAAAGACAAAATTAAATATTGATGGAATATTCTTAGAAATCCCAATAAATCAATGGTTATGATTTCAACCAAAAAAATCAATTTACACAATTTATTTATTTTCAGAAATTTTAAAAAAAAATAAAACTATTTACACATTTTAGTTTATTTTCAGAAATTCTTCTCACAATTATAACCAACCACAAAAAACACACAGAGATTTTAACATTTTTTCTGAAACAAACGACCTGCTCAGACTCCGAAATCTCAAACTAAAAATGCGATCGGGCAATGAAAAACATTTTTCGAAAATGGCTTCCAAGGCTTGGATAAATGAAACAAGCCCAGCAATAACAATACTGAAGCTGCCTGAATCTACACTAATTATTAAACCGAGATCTTTAATTTTTCAAAATCCTTGAACATATACTGCTTTCTGAGCCAAATCGACTGTCAAATTTAACTATACACACAATTACAGCAAATTATGATCAAAACAAACACGATTTTCTGCAATTTCTTGAAGAAACCGCTCAAACTGTGCATTATCGTCCAAATGTATAAAATATTGGCCTGTATTATAAATTTTCGAGCAGCAAGCAAACACAAATAATAACCCCCTGATCTTACTCGGCCTTTCCCAGATGAGTTCAGAAAATGGCTCAAATTGAAAGGCTGAAACAAGAAACAGGCACAACGGCAGTCAAAACCACCCCGCCATACCCTGCCATGGCCTAGACAGCTCTTTGGCTCTGTTTCCATAATCAGTGCGACGGGCGGCTTCTTTCTTCAATTCTTCCCAATAAAAGCTTCGAGGAATCAAAGGGCCGATCTGACAGAACAAACCCTTGGCCCTAAAAATTTTACAGATGAGAGGAATGCTCTTTGTGGAGAGCTACTGATCCTCTGTTCCATTAGTAACATTTTCGCTTCTGAAAGCGTCTTGGATCTTGTAATCGTTGTCCCAGAAAGGAGGAAATACAAGCATGGAAGGGCAATTGCTGTGCGGGTAATTGGGGCATTCGATAACAGTGAAAGCGTCCCATTTATCAACACATACATACACCTGATACAGTTGATGCTCTCCCTCGGCGCTTATGTTGCAATCGATTCGTGGCAGTTTCCCAGTGCTTTGCCTAATGGCTTCTTTGATATCCCCCAAACTGTATTCGCTTCCATCAGGTTTAATACCTGCAAACAAACGACCAGTTAATATTACACATCTAAATCCTGATTTTGTGAGAAGGAATTGATTTCGCAGTGGCTTCATGATATATGATCACCTGCTGCTTTAAGAGCCCCAAGAATGTCTAGATTTTGTCTCAAAGAGAGAGCCTTCTGAAAGTATAAATGCTCATCAAGATTGAGAGAGCAAGTGCCATGCTTCTCCCATTCGTGTCCCCAAAATTGGTGTCCATCGCTGCTAGGACAGCTTAAGGAACCCCAATATTTGTTCAGCTCTTCCTTCAGATCTGAAATCTGCGAATTCTCTCACAATATATAAAATCCGGCCATGATTATATAAGGTAAACGTTAGATTCTATCTAATGAACTAACCAGTAGTACATCAAGAAAATAGATAGAATCCGTGGCACCTTTGAGTAATCGAAATCTCGGGAGGAACCGCAGAACTGGGGCCATTTCCCGTTGTTGTAGTTGGGCCAGAGACCATGAATGGAAAAGTCGGAAGCAGGCTTTCCTGTGCGAGGGTAACAGCATCCTCTGCGCGTATCACAGTATGAACCAGGCCACTGTATTTACAAGAAATCGATTACCATTAACGTACACAAGAAGAAAGAGTACTGAAGCTGAAAATAAAAGGGATGTTCAGAATCACTTCTTGAAAAGGATTAGCAGGTATAATCAATGAATACCTGTTGCACGAAATAATAGAAATCGAAAGATCTGGCGATGGCACCAATGAAACAGCACTCAAAAATTATGACCAGCAAAATCAAGGAGCGTGCTCTGGTGCTTGTCATGATCGGATTTTCTGCAATAAACTCTGCTGGTTGTTCCAATGGCACCTACATCTGTATCAGTTTTTATAAAAGAATCGAACAGTGGAGAGAAAAGCTATGGCGTTCGGTAGATAAAGTCAATGGTATTCGGTAGAGGAAATATTATACTTTTCCCCGACGAGCTTTCAATTTAGAATGGCCGTTCGGGAGTGGTCCCTCCACAGCTCTGTTGGCATATTTCGTAACAGTAACTATGACTACGACGTGAGTGGCGTGGATGGAATCTTCGTCATTGTTTGCTTTGTAAAGTTTATACGGTAATCTCCTTTTTTAAATGGAGTGCTTATATTTCACTCAACATCATTATTGAGTGTAGGCATGAAGGGTTTAAGATAAAAACAACTCAATTATTAGTGAGGCCTCTTGGACTATAGCTTTCCCATCGCTGTCAAAAGTACTTTGATTTCATATCTCTAATTTTATTTGTATTGATAACCTAAGTTTCAGTTAGCTCATTGATGGGGATTTCGAAATTTGCAATTGGGTGGGAAAGCTTGGGAGCACCAACAATGGCGAGTGAAGCAATCAAATGGATGTAAATCTCTCCTAGGGGAAGTATAGGTTTTAGATGTTTTTGAATGAATGTCATCCGGGTTCATCTTGAGTATTAGTGTGGTTGTAGGGGTTTCAATGTACCTCTGGAGTGTTTTTGGTGTCCAATCATAGTGTCGTTAAACCTTCCATCTTTCTCCACTATTTCCGATCCTTACTTCTTGTTTTTAGCTTGACTGACAATGTTATTAATACGCTCAGTGCTTCACTGATCTCGGTGCTTATTTTATTTTCCATTTTGGGGAACTGAACCGAGTTTTAAACTCCTCTTGCCTTCAATAGTTTGTCTCTTCTACTCATGTGCTTGGACCTCATTGATTTAACACTTGCAGTGTGGTTCGTGTTTATTAATACGTTCTTTGGTTAATGGACCAACTACCAGCCTTCTTTTTCCT
>JASDQU010104387.1:66124-79848 GCA_032191745.1 Picea mariana | reverse complement strand
GGGGAAGGATCCTTTCATTCTTGGAAGGCAGTTGGATTCGAATCCCTAGTCCAGCCATGATCTTAGGGTAGATCCTCAACTGAAGGAGGCAAATCCTCAACTTCCCCAAGGATATCTCAAGTGGTTAAAGCCTCTCCAAGGCTATATAAGCAAGCTTTCTAATGGTGAAAGAGGACTGAAAAAAGGAGAATCACACCAAACTTATGATCTCATAAGTGGTGCTGGAACGGGGAAGAATTGCTAGCATGAAACCTATGATCTCATAGGAAACGGATAGTCAGCCAAAGGAGAGTGATCAGTGAAGTTGCTGTCATCTAGGTTGTGGATCTTTCGAGAAAGGGTTAGACGAAGGGGACTTGACAAAGTTGTCGCATTCGCATCTACGATTGTAGGTACTGCTGTCGTTATTCTCATTAATATGACATGCTTGGCCTGTTTATTTCTATTTTGTGTCTGATGTTACATGAACTTATCATTGATAAATAGATCTGTTTGCAAGCTAATATCAATAGAGTAGGAAGTAGTCGTATCTTGTTTGTCTACAGGACTCAGCGAGGAGCAAAGGATCGGAGCTCAACTCAGAGCGTGCAGGGACAAATGTCGATAAAAAGATACTTTTCTTCTCCTTCCTTCTCATGTGTTAGTTTGTATAGATTTGAAAGGAAGTCAGTGTCCACGTTAAGCATTTTCTGTCTTAGAGTTAAGGTCAAGCTCTTTGAGGCAATCTACTTGTCCGCAGGGAGATTTTCCTACAACAATCATGCATAATTAAGAGTGAGTTGAGGGAGACCTTAGAGAAGGTAAGTGCCAACCAAGATAAGATCTCATAGGTACTATTACATTTGACTCATGGAGGAAAGGGACCTGAAACATATACCAACAGGGAGGCCAGTGGATCTCATGGAGGGTATAGACATCAACAAGAGCACATTCCCCACTATCACACTGAGGGACAGAGTCATGGAGGAGGTGCACCACATGGACAGACACATAGCAGGGCCACCCATAGGCCCTATCTTCCTTCATTATTGGATGAGCAGCCACAGCCAAGCTACCAAGACGAATTTGATGACAACTTTGAGCAGTATGTCAGGGAATATATCTCACTAAGCATACCCGTCCAAAGACAAATCACCTTGGATCAATATTGTGGACTCAAATTCAAAGGGAAAACTCAGAGGTCGTACCACAGGAATAACTATGAGTTGGAGCGCAGGGCTGGAAAGATGGAAATTCCCTATTTTGATGGTTCGGTCAAGATGACTGCACAAGCGTGGGTGCAAAAACCGGATACTTACCTGCAGATTAACCCCATGAGAGAGATGGATGCCATCAAGTTTGCCACCATGTACTCGGAGGAAAAATATCATGACTGGTGGTACCATGGGTTGACTACACTTGGCCACAATCAGATAGTGGCTTACACAGAGTTTACACAGAGGCTTATTGATAGGTTTGGCTAGGGGGATCTAGAGCTACATTTCAGGAAACTCACCCAACTCAGGCAGATAGGATCATCAAAAGTATATATTGAGGAGTTTCAGAGGTTAGTAGTTATGGTGCAGGATGTATCTCATTCAAGACTCGTGATGCTTTTCACAGAAGGGTTGAGGGAACCTTTAAAGGGTTGGGTCAAGGCTTTCAAGCCTACCAACTTACAAGATGCCATATGGAGGACTAGAGATCTAGGCCCAGCAGCAAAGTCTAAATTTACCCCTAGACCACCTCTAAATACCGAAGGAAGAGACCAAATACCTCCTATGAATCAAGGAGGAAGAGACCCAAGGGGGTTTGACAAGGGAAGAGGTAGGATGGATGAGAACACTAGAAGAGAACTAAGAAGAAAATAGATATGATACACATACAAAGAGGCTTGGGATCCATCCCACAAATGTATGGGTTGTGGCAAGGCTCATTACATTGAGGTAACATCTAATAATGAGGAGGATGAGGATTTCGGCCACATCGAGAACATAGAAGCAGACACCACCAAACTATAGAAGAGGAGGCTACAGGTCATGGCAGTGCAATAGAGGAGAAGGCTACATTAGCATCCATCAGTGGCGTACCCAAGTATAACACCTTCAAGATGAGAGGGGTATTGCAAGGGGAAAAGGTTTTGGTTCTCATTGATGGGGGTGCTTCACACAACTTCATTGACTCAACACTAATACAGAGGAGGCACATACCCACAGTTGAATTTGAAGGATTCAAAGTGGAGGTGGCAGGAGGAAGCACCATGCCCTGTAACAGGTATATTTCGGGGATGAAGCTTACACTGGGTAGACATGACTTAGCACAGGATTTCTATGTGATGGACCTCCCTGATACAAACATCATCCTTGGAGTTTAGTGGCTTAGTTCATTGGGACCAATCACCACCAACTACAAGACTATGGAGATGTCTTTCACAAAGGAGAGTGGGAGAAAGGTATTTCTCAGGGGCATATCCGGAAACACATCCAGAGTAGTTACAACAAATCGTATGGAGGCCATTTTCAGAAGAGAATAGATTGTATATGTTGTTGAGTGTAAGATTTCAGTACATGTGGACAAGAAAGGGAAGGCTCACTATGCGCCAGAGATTCAAAGGATCATTGAAAAACATAGCAAGGTGTTTGGGCCCATTCCACCTGGAGTCCCACCAGATAGGGGTTTTGATCATATCGTAGAGCTGGAAGAGGGGGCGAAACCAGTCATCGCCACTCCCTACAGACACCCAAAGAAGTACAAGGATGAGATAGAGAAGGCCATCAAAGAACTGTTAGACATGGGTCACATTAGACCAAGTTCTGGTCCTTTTTCATCTTCAGTGGTACTAGTCAAAAAGAAGGATGGAACCATGCGCATATGCATTGATTCTAGGGCATTAAACAATAAGACTATTAAGAACAGGTATCCCATTTTGAGGATTGATGAGTTATTGGATAAACTCCATGGGGCTTTTTACTTCACCAAGATTGACTTGCGCTTTGGCTATCATCAGATCAAAATGAGGGAGAAGGACATCCCCAAAACTGCCTTCAGGTGTCACTACGACCACTATGAATTCCTAGTGATGCCATTTGGATTGACCAATGCGCTAGCCACTTTTCAGTCATGCATGAATCACGTCTTCAACAAGTAGCTGAGGAAGCACCTTCTTGTGTTTTTTGATGGCTTATTGATCTATAGTAGGACTTGGGAGGAACATCTTCAGCATATGGAACAGATTTTAACCATCATGGAGGACCAATCCTTGTATGCCAAGGAGTCCAAATGTGAATTTGGGATGACAAAGGTCCTCTACTTAGGGCACATCATTGGAGTAAAGGGGGTATAGGTACACCAAGAGAAGATCCAAGTGATACTTGACTAGCCCACACCTAAGACTCTTACAGAGTTGAGGGGGTTTCTCGGCATTTGTAGTTATTATAGGAGGTTCGTCAAGGGGTTCTCACAATTGTGTGCACCCTTAACCGATTTGACCAAGAAAGGGGATTTTAGATGGAGTGAAGAGGCACAATCTACATTTGACAAGATGAAAAAGGTAATGAGCACATGCCCAGTTTTAGCCTTGCCATATTTTGACCAACCCTTCACATTGGAGTGTGATGCATCCGAAGAGGGAATTGGATCCATACTGATGCATCATAGGCATCCCCTTGCCTATGAGAGCTGAAATTTGAGAGGCCATGAGCTTCATTACACTATCAACGATAAATAAATGTTGGCCATCATGCACGCCTTGGCCAAATTCAGGCAATACTTGGTAGGGGAAAGATTTGTAGTGAGATCATATCACAATAGCCTTAAGTACTTCTTGGAACAGAAGGACTTGAATGAGAGACAGAAGAAGTGGGTCAGCAAGATGTAGGCCTATGATTTTGACATTGAATTTTTCAAGGGGAAGAATAACATAGTTGCAGATGCATTATCTAGAAGGCCATCAGTTTATGCTATGACCGACATCTCAGTTGACTGGAAGGCCCACCTCTTGGTGGAATACTCCAAAAACCAATTCTCTTGTTAGTTGATGGATGGGTAGATACAATATGACAACTTCAGAGTCATAGATGACATCATCTACTACAAGGGCCAAATTTTTTTGGTTCCTAGGTCAACCTTCAAGGCCAAGATACTACAAGCATGTCATGATTCACCGATGGCAGGGCACCAAGGCATTGTCAAAACATATAGACAGGTAAGGGAAAGGTTTTCATGGAGGGGTCTCAAAGAAGATGTAGTGCACCACATCAAAGAGTGCACTACTTTCCAAGAAAACAAGGAGGATCATACCCATACAACAGGACTATTACAACCTTTACCCATTCCAAAGCACAAATGGGAAAGCATCTCCATGGACTTCATCTCAGGATTGCCAAGGGCACAGGGGAAAGATTGTATTTTAGTGGTGGTGGACAGGTTAACTAAGTTTGCACACTTCTTCTCCATTTCCACAGACTTCAGCGCAACACAGGTTGCAGATTAGTTCTTCATAGAGATCTTCAGGCTACACGGGTTGCCCAAGACCATTATTAGTGACAGGGATAGCCGATTTATGAGCACATTTTGGCAAGATTTATTTAGGTTGGTTGGTATGGATTTGAACCCTGGCAACAGTTACCACCCTCAGACTGATGGGAAAATCGAAATAGTCAACAAGTGGGTGGAAGGCTACCTCAGAAACTATGTAGCAGAACATCAGAAGGCGTGGGTTAGGTGGCTACACCTGGGGGAATACTGTTACAACACCACTCATCATATTTCCATTGGTATGACTCCATTCAAGGCCATGTACAGTTATGACCCTCTCTCCTTTGTAGAGATTGCCTTCGGTGATAGCAGAGCCCCTATGGTATAGGATTGGGTGCAGCGGAGTCAGGACATAATTAGGGAATTAAAAGATCATTCGTAAAGGGCACATAATCAACAAAAAGTTCAGGCAGACAAACACAGGGTAGAGTGTACATTTGAGGTTGGTGATTTGTTCTACTTAAGACTCCAACCTTATAGGTAGGCTTCTATCAAAAGAAGTGGAGCAGAAAAGCTCCAACCTCGATGTTTTGGACCCTATAGGATCAACAAGAAGGTAGGGGTCACAGATTATGAACTTGAGCTTCCACAGGGTAGCAAGATTCACAACGTCTTCCATGTGTCATGCTTAAAGAGGGCCATTGGCCAACACATCACCCCACTTAAGGTACTGCCACCCTTAGATGAAGAGGGGCAGTTGGTACTAATGTCGGAGGAAATACTGGAGGTTTGGGAGAAGAAACTATGGAGGAGAAGCATCAAGGAATACTTAGTCAAGTGAAAGGATCTGCCTATTGAGGATGCTACGTGGGAGAGTGAATAGGTGATACAGGAGACATGCTCAGAATTGCTTGTGGACAAGCAATTTCTAGCAGGGGAGACTGTAATTTCCCCCACCTCTTGATGAAGAGGTTTGGAGAGACTCAGTAGTCTAGTCATCCCCACTAGACTATAGTCTCATGCAGCATGGGGAAAAGTAAGCTAAACTCAATGTTATAATTTGCAGTTGACTTGAAAATGTAAAAAGTAACTCACTGGAGGATTAGAGCGCTTGAGGTTGAGTTAGGAGTTGAACCTAAGGGTTAACTTAACTCAACAAAGGAATAGAAATAGGTATAAAGGAAAGCTTAGGGAACACCTCTCAGACATCTTGGATTATTATTCATTTTTCTATTGGGCTCTTGAGCACACAGTTTTGAGGGTTTTGAGAATACAAACCCTAGAGAACAACTCGGTGGTGAAATATTCCACCCATCTTATTCCAAGATTGGTCTCGGGGATGCAATACTCCACCCACATCATTCTGCAGCATTCACAGGTACTATCATTTATCCAGGAGAGCAACAGACCATACCCTTGAGGGTTTCCATAAGGGGGCACATCATTCTTTGGAGGAGGGTTTGATCCAAAGGTCTGAGAGGGCTTTTGGAGATTTGAGCACCTGGGTTTTCTTTGCAGGTCCCTAATCTATCATTTCGGTGCTTTTGGAGAGTGTTAGTCCTTCCAGTTGATTTCTTAGAGCAGTGTCACGAATTAGAGAGAAGGAGGGCAGTAGTGATATTCAGATCTACTCAGTTTGGAGGGGTTATACTTCAGATTCGGTCCTGAGACTTCACCTAGTGACTTGCAGTCTCTCGATCTATCTTTCTAGTGAGTTTCAGGGTATTTGGAGGGTTCTTTCATCAGGGCCGAATTATTGGACCTTGACAGGCTTCAGGAGGGCGCAACTTCACTTGAGGGTTCATCATTTGGAGGGGTATCTCTTAGCATCTCAACCTGAGACTTCAGGAGGGGGGGTTCTAGCACCCCGATCTATCATTCTGCAACTCTTGGAGTCATTTGGAGACTTTCTTCAATTGGGCCGAAATATTGGTCTTCTCAGCTCTACAGGAGGACGTGCCATCAACCAGGGGGGTTTGGACTTGACCCTAGTTCTTCTATATTGATCTTCATTTTGTATTCAGCCTTCGGAGGCTTGTATCTTTTTGTTGGGAGAATTTTGTAGCAACTCATATCTTATCTACTGGAGTTATCTCATGTTATTCCAGATCTGCATCCTCTTTGTATCAGGTTCTTTCTTATCATATTAATAAAGGTCAGATCTATGTTGTTTGGTTCCATATCTTGTGTACTGGTCATATCTTGTATTTCCATTGATTATATCTTCATATCTATGCTTGATAACTGAATATAAACCCTAAGGCTGAACTTAAGAAATCAACCTGCAAGCAAACACTCAAACATAAGATAATCAATGGTTAGTTAGTGTCCCCAAGTGAAAAAATTGTCTTGGGAACATTACAACAATTGAGTTTGTTTCGAGGTTTAGATTCACTCATGTTTTTACTAAGGAATACCAATTATGGGTTTGGGTTGGCTCTTGTTTTTGGATTGGGAAAATTTGAGCACTTGATTATGAATCGCCCCTTTGGAATAAGGGGAACTTGTGGCCTATGGATGCTTGATGGTGGAGGGGTCATTGGTAACCCCCCTGTTCATATCTATAGGACTCTTCTCCATTGTTGGGTTTGCGATGGGATTGATGAATGGGGAGTTCTTCCAAAACGCAAGAATGAGACGTCTCTAGTGCTATGTTGGTGGTTCTCGCAGTCTTTGGTAAGGGAAATTCGCTTTGTCTTTGGCTTTTTATTTCAATTTAAGTGTGGACATTGTCAGGGTTCTGGTTGGGCGATAAGAATGGACCATGGGCATTTTGTGAGACCGTTGACATTATGTGTGTGCTCAAAAGACAAGAAGTGCACATTACTAGCAATAAATCTGCAATTTCCTTTTTTGTTGATAAAATACAAACTCAAGAAACCAATAGGGATGGTGAACTTTCCTTGTTGATGGAAACTTTGCTCCAACAGAGACAACATGTTGTAAAGTTACAGGCTTAGTGTGTTACTCTGAAGCAAACCGTTGCTAGTGTGGTTAGCATTAATACCATGGCCTATTTCATGGCTAGACTATCCATTGGGTTATCTTGGGATAAAGAGGATGAGATAGTGCAACAACAACCCGAGTATGTGGAAATGGATCTTGTGAACCATAACCCAACAAATATTGAATTGAAGTGAGAAAAAGCACATGGATCCCTCGACCATATACAATAATTTTGCCTATTTTTTAAAGTTTGTCTATTACTAGGAGTCTTTGTTTGAATATATAAGTGTAATAGGTTTTAGGAGTATCTTTTTGAAAAAAGTCATATAGATCTAAATTGTTAGATTCAAGTTCTTGACTTTCTCATGACAATTTTGTTGAACAATCTTATTATATGTATTAGTAAGTTGTAAAATGTGGTGCACTTTTATAATACAAATATAATCATTTTTGTTTATAAAAAAAATGGAATTTTTTACTCATGAAATTATTGTTTTTAATGCACAAATAGATTCAACACCCTAAAATACCCATGTTGCAACCAAATTGTACAATGTTAACATTTCATATTTATAATAATAATAATCTAATTTTAAGGCAAGGGCCAAGCCAAACAACAAATTGGTGTATGATACCCCCTTGTTTGTGGGATAATGATTCGACTTACAAAGTTACCAAACATAAAAAAAATTGCATTGAGAGGTGTTTTCTACAACCCAACCCAATGTGAGAAAGATGTGTAATTCTTTCTATATTCAATATAGAGTTGACATGTGTCATTAAAAAAAATATTAATAACAAAAAAATATTTCAATGTCAACCATAAATAAAATATTTCAATCAATCTCCAACTTAAGTAAAATATCTTTATATCAACCTTTTTTTAAATTGAAAAAATTGAAGAAAGATTTACACCTTGAAAAATTTGATCTATCTTAAAACATGATAAATTTATAATCAAAATAGATTTATATTCATTTAAACACAACTCATAACTATTAACCTTACATTTTTCTTAAATATTCAAGAACAATAAAATCAAACAAAAACTTAAAAACTAAAAAAATTATTAAAAAACCAACCTTAAGATTAGCAGTGATTTAAAAAGTATTAGAAATCAAATGAAAAGAAAAGTTTATAGATAATATATCCTGTGCGTCTTTTAATTATTTTAAAGTGTGTTCTTTTTTCGAAGTTAATTATTTAGATATCCCGTTGTAAATATGATGAGAATTGGTTAAAAATTAAAAAAATATATGATAAAATTTTAATTAATTTTTTAAAGAGGGTTGAAGTGATTTTTATAGGGTGGAAAAAATGTTTTAAATTATAAAGGGAATAAAGTGATTTTTATATGATGAAAAAAAGTAATTTAAATTTTTTAGAATTTAGAAAAAATAACAAAAATTCAGAAATATAAAAAATTAACCGAATATAAACAATGACAAAAAAAAAAATTCGTGTCACAGTATTGGGATCAGAAAAAAAAAAGTAGAGAGGAAAAAAATTGGCTTTTCATTTTTTTTAATAATTTTTAATTTTTCCACTAAGTTTTTATTAAGTTAAAGGTTTACATTTATTGATAATAGGTATATTTAATAGGTTTTTAGTGCTTAATAAGTTTTGTAAAGACAAAATTAAATATTGATGGAATATTCTTAGAAATCCCAATAAATCAATGGTTATGATTTCAACCAAAAAAATCAATTTACACAATTTATTTATTTTCAGAAATTTTAAAAAAAAATAAAACTATTTACACATTTTAGTTTATTTTCAGAAATTCTTCTCACAATTATAACCAACCACAAAAAACACACAGAGATTTTAACATTTTTTCTGAAACAAACGACCTGCTCAGACTCCGAAATCTCAAACTAAAAATGCGATCGGGCAATGAAAAACATTTTTCGAAAATGGCTTCCAAGGCTTGGATAAATGAAACAAGCCCAGCAATAACAATACTGAAGCTGCCTGAATCTACACTAATTATTAAACCGAGATCTTTAATTTTTCAAAATCCTTGAACATATACTGCTTTCTGAGCCAAATCGACTGTCAAATTTAACTATACACACAATTACAGCAAATTATGATCAAAACAAACACGATTTTCTGCAATTTCTTGAAGAAACCGCTCAAACTGTGCATTATCGTCCAAATGTATAAAATATTGGCCTGTATTATAAATTTTCGAGCAGCAAGCAAACACAAATAATAACCCCCTGATCTTACTCGGCCTTTCCCAGATGAGTTCAGAAAATGGCTCAAATTGAAAGGCTGAAACAAGAAACAGGCACAACGGCAGTCAAAACCACCCCGCCATACCCTGCCATGGCCTAGACAGCTCTTTGGCTCTGTTTCCATAATCAGTGCGACGGGCGGCTTCTTTCTTCAATTCTTCCCAATAAAAGCTTCGAGGAATCAAAGGGCCGATCTGACAGAACAAACCCTTGGCCCTAAAAATTTTACAGATGAGAGGAATGCTCTTTGTGGAGAGCTACTGATCCTCTGTTCCATTAGTAACATTTTCGCTTCTGAAAGCGTCTTGGATCTTGTAATCGTTGTCCCAGAAAGGAGGAAATACAAGCATGGAAGGGCAATTGCTGTGCGGGTAATTGGGGCATTCGATAACAGTGAAAGCGTCCCATTTATCAACACATACATACACCTGATACAGTTGATGCTCTCCCTCGGCGCTTATGTTGCAATCGATTCGTGGCAGTTTCCCAGTGCTTTGCCTAATGGCTTCTTTGATATCCCCCAAACTGTATTCGCTTCCATCAGGTTTAATACCTGCAAACAAACGACCAGTTAATATTACACATCTAAATCCTGATTTTGTGAGAAGGAATTGATTTCGCAGTGGCTTCATGATATATGATCACCTGCTGCTTTAAGAGCCCCAAGAATGTCTAGATTTTGTCTCAAAGAGAGAGCCTTCTGAAAGTATAAATGCTCATCAAGATTGAGAGAGCAAGTGCCATGCTTCTCCCATTCGTGTCCCCAAAATTGGTGTCCATCGCTGCTAGGACAGCTTAAGGAACCCCAATATTTGTTCAGCTCTTCCTTCAGATCTGAAATCTGCGAATTCTCTCACAATATATAAAATCCGGCCATGATTATATAAGGTAAACGTTAGATTCTATCTAATGAACTAACCAGTAGTACATCAAGAAAATAGATAGAATCCGTGGCACCTTTGAGTAATCGAAATCTCGGGAGGAACCGCAGAACTGGGGCCATTTCCCGTTGTTGTAGTTGGGCCAGAGACCATGAATGGAAAAGTCGGAAGCAGGCTTTCCTGTGCGAGGGTAACAGCATCCTCTGCGCGTATCACAGTATGAACCAGGCCACTGTATTTACAAGAAATCGATTACCATTAACGTACACAAGAAGAAAGAGTACTGAAGCTGAAAATAAAAGGGATGTTCAGAATCACTTCTTGAAAAGGATTAGCAGGTATAATCAATGAATACCTGTTGCACGAAATAATAGAAATCGAAAGATCTGGCGATGGCACCAATGAAACAGCACTCAAAAATTATGACCAGCAAAATCAAGGAGCGTGCTCTGGTGCTTGTCATGATCGGATTTTCTGCAATAAACTCTGCTGGTTGTTCCAATGGCACCTACATCTGTATCAGTTTTTATAAAAGAATCGAACAGTGGAGAGAAAAGCTATGGCGTTCGGTAGATAAAGTCAATGGTATTCGGTAGAGGAAATATTATACTTTTCCCCGACGAGCTTTCAATTTAGAATGGCCGTTCGGGAGTGGTCCCTCCACAGCTCTGTTGGCATATTTCGTAACAGTAACTATGACTACGACGTGAGTGGCGTGGATGGAATCTTCGTCATTGTTTGCTTTGTAAAGTTTATACGGTAATCTCCTTTTTTAAATGGAGTGCTTATATTTCACTCAACATCATTATTGAGTGTAGGCATGAAGGGTTTAAGATAAAAACAACTCAATTATTAGTGAGGCCTCTTGGACTATAGCTTTCCCATCGCTGTCAAAAGTACTTTGATTTCATATCTCTAATTTTATTTGTATTGATAACCTAAGTTTCAGTTAGCTCATTGATGGGGATTTCGAAATTTGCAATTGGGTGGGAAAGCTTGGGAGCACCAACAATGGCGAGTGAAGCAATCAAATGGATGTAAATCTCTCCTAGGGGAAGTATAGGTTTTAGATGTTTTTGAATGAATGTCATCCGGGTTCATCTTGAGTATTAGTGTGGTTGTAGGGGTTTCAATGTACCTCTGGAGTGTTTTTGGTGTCCAATCATAGTGTCGTTAAACCTTCCATCTTTCTCCACTATTTCCGATCCTTACTTCTTGTTTTTAGCTTGACTGACAATGTTATTAATACGCTCAGTGCTTCACTGATCTCGGTGCTTATTTTATTTTCCATTTTGGGGAACTGAACCGAGTTTTAAACTCCTCTTGCCTTCAATAGTTTGTCTCTTCTACTCATGTGCTTGGACCTCATTGATTTAACACTTGCAGTGTGGTTCGTGTTTATTAATACGTTCTTTGGTTAATGGACCAACTACCAGCCTTCTTTTTCCTATCTTTGGGTTGATGAACCATAGTGATCATTCCTTAGTGCTAAATAGGTGTTTGTTATTATGGAACCCTTACCTGTCGCTAACATAAACAAAGACATCAGGGCACTAATGAGTGCGGATGATGAGGTTAATTGGCTCCAGGAAGGTCTTTTCATAAAGGCCGATTCACTGGGTGACTCACCCGGCGCAATAAACCACACCTCACGTAAACTGCACCTGGATTCAGGCATTTACGAACATATATAGAACTCTTCTCTTGGATTTACTTTGAAAAAAGCGATGACTTTTGGCCATAATCCTTTCTCTAGTTCCTCTGTTGAGGCGGGCACAAAACTTCCCCAGTGTAAGCCAAAGCTTGGTTTTTCTAATAAGTTGGGTGTTAAAGGTGGTGGTCCGTCAAATAGATTTAGGAATTCCTTTAAACCTTCTAACCAAACTGGTGTCTAGAGATGGGTGTGGAAGCCAAACAAGAGGAATAGGAGGATGGTGTTCAGCTTAGACGTGGGCCTTGAGGAAACATGCAGGTTGGCCCTTTATGGCTTGGTGGGTAGGCTATCATACTCCTATCTAGTCGATTGTCCAATATCGGATTGGATGGCAAAAACCTGGGTACCTATACTCGGTTATGCTCCCGAGTTCCTTTTCCTTACGAAGGGTTGGATGGGATTTATTTGCAAATCTCTGGAAGATGCAACTATACTATTGAAAATTTTATGGGTTATAGGGGACAACAACCTTATGCTGAAAAGATGGAGGGTGGATTTCGACCCATAGATGGAACACTTCCAGCTCTGGCATTTGTGGGTCCTCTTGTCTAGTTTGTCATTGCATCTGTGGAACGAAGGAGCATTGAGGGCGATTGGGGATGCTCTGGGGTGTTTCATCACTCTGGATCTTACAACTATGGATAATTTTGTTAGGAAAGTGGGAAGGATTTTAGTGGAATTCGATTTACATGGAGGACTTCCGGACGCAATTGATATTGAATGGCATGGTTGTTTTTTCACACAGCGGCTGGACTACTTGGGTATCCCTTTTCGGTGCAGTTGATGTCGAAGCACTGGCCATCTTCATCGTGACTACACAGGGAATATGCCTGAAGAGAAGTCGGAAGAAACTCTCCTACAGGAGGACCCCCCCCCCCTGATTATGTTTTTGAAGATGACTTCTCAGGTTGTGATTCTATTTACTACGGACCCAAGCTGGGTTCTCACACCGAAGAGATGACTACACTTTCAGGTAAACTAAAAAATGTTTGTCCTACGTTTTTCTTGCCATTATCTCTTTGGGAAAGGGATGCTTTGGAAAATTCATGTTGGCTACAAGCATCTACTACTTTAGTTAAAGGACGAGTCAAAGGGGGCCTTGATAATTCACTTCCCGTTGTGGTGACTTTGACTTTCCTGTTCATGGGGATACACCTCCCTCCTTGAGGTCAGGGAATTTGGTGTCTGTTTCTCCTATCTTACCTTCTATTACACTTACAGACCCACCTCGGCAGTCCCAACAATAGTTACATAGCCTTCTGGAACTAGGATCAATACCATCCCTTTCCCCTCCCATTTTGTTAGACATTGGGTTAGAGTCAGGGTACAAAGAATCTGAAGAGGGTGAATCCTCACTCAATGTTGTTTTAGACTCATTGATTCCTTTCATTAGGGATAAAAATGCATCGATCAAACTACCTACCTATTTGGGGAAGGCCATTCTTAGCTCCGCGGAAAACATGGAGGCCACTACATCAAAGATAC
>JASDQU010104387.1:41303-54363 GCA_032191745.1 Picea mariana | reverse complement strand
GGGGAAGGATCCTTTCATTCTTGGAAGGCAGTTGGATTCGAATCCCTAGTCCAGCCATGATCTTAGGGTAGATCCTCAACTGAAGGAGGCAAATCCTCAACTTCCCCAAGGATATCTCAAGTGGTTAAAGCCTCTCCAAGGCTATATAAGCAAGCTTTCTAATGGTGAAAGAGGACTGAAAAAAGGAGAATCACACCAAACTTATGATCTCATAAGTGGTGCTGGAACGGGGAAGAATTGCTAGCATGAAACCTATGATCTCATAGGAAACGGATAGTCAGCCAAAGGAGAGTGATCAGTGAAGTTGCTGTCATCTAGGTTGTGGATCTTTCGAGAAAGGGTTAGACGAAGGGGACTTGACAAAGTTGTCGCATTCGCATCTACGATTGTAGGTACTGCTGTCGTTATTCTCATTAATATGACATGCTTGGCCTGTTTATTTCTATTTTGTGTCTGATGTTACATGAACTTATCATTGATAAATAGATCTGTTTGCAAGCTAATATCAATAGAGTAGGAAGTAGTCGTATCTTGTTTGTCTACAGGACTCAGCGAGGAGCAAAGGATCGGAGCTCAACTCAGAGCGTGCAGGGACAAATGTCGATAAAAAGATACTTTTCTTCTCCTTCCTTCTCATGTGTTAGTTTGTATAGATTTGAAAGGAAGTCAGTGTCCACGTTAAGCATTTTCTGTCTTAGAGTTAAGGTCAAGCTCTTTGAGGCAATCTACTTGTCCGCAGGGAGATTTTCCTACAACAATCATGCATAATTAAGAGTGAGTTGAGGGAGACCTTAGAGAAGGTAAGTGCCAACCAAGATAAGATCTCATAGGTACTATTACATTTGACTCATGGAGGAAAGGGACCTGAAACATATACCAACAGGGAGGCCAGTGGATCTCATGGAGGGTATAGACATCAACAAGAGCACATTCCCCACTATCACACTGAGGGACAGAGTCATGGAGGAGGTGCACCACATGGACAGACACATAGCAGGGCCACCCATAGGCCCTATCTTCCTTCATTATTGGATGAGCAGCCACAGCCAAGCTACCAAGACGAATTTGATGACAACTTTGAGCAGTATGTCAGGGAATATATCTCACTAAGCATACCCGTCCAAAGACAAATCACCTTGGATCAATATTGTGGACTCAAATTCAAAGGGAAAACTCAGAGGTCGTACCACAGGAATAACTATGAGTTGGAGCGCAGGGCTGGAAAGATGGAAATTCCCTATTTTGATGGTTCGGTCAAGATGACTGCACAAGCGTGGGTGCAAAAACCGGATACTTACCTGCAGATTAACCCCATGAGAGAGATGGATGCCATCAAGTTTGCCACCATGTACTCGGAGGAAAAATATCATGACTGGTGGTACCATGGGTTGACTACACTTGGCCACAATCAGATAGTGGCTTACACAGAGTTTACACAGAGGCTTATTGATAGGTTTGGCTAGGGGGATCTAGAGCTACATTTCAGGAAACTCACCCAACTCAGGCAGATAGGATCATCAAAAGTATATATTGAGGAGTTTCAGAGGTTAGTAGTTATGGTGCAGGATGTATCTCATTCAAGACTCGTGATGCTTTTCACAGAAGGGTTGAGGGAACCTTTAAAGGGTTGGGTCAAGGCTTTCAAGCCTACCAACTTACAAGATGCCATATGGAGGACTAGAGATCTAGGCCCAGCAGCAAAGTCTAAATTTACCCCTAGACCACCTCTAAATACCGAAGGAAGAGACCAAATACCTCCTATGAATCAAGGAGGAAGAGACCCAAGGGGGTTTGACAAGGGAAGAGGTAGGATGGATGAGAACACTAGAAGAGAACTAAGAAGAAAATAGATATGATACACATACAAAGAGGCTTGGGATCCATCCCACAAATGTATGGGTTGTGGCAAGGCTCATTACATTGAGGTAACATCTAATAATGAGGAGGATGAGGATTTCGGCCACATCGAGAACATAGAAGCAGACACCACCAAACTATAGAAGAGGAGGCTACAGGTCATGGCAGTGCAATAGAGGAGAAGGCTACATTAGCATCCATCAGTGGCGTACCCAAGTATAACACCTTCAAGATGAGAGGGGTATTGCAAGGGGAAAAGGTTTTGGTTCTCATTGATGGGGGTGCTTCACACAACTTCATTGACTCAACACTAATACAGAGGAGGCACATACCCACAGTTGAATTTGAAGGATTCAAAGTGGAGGTGGCAGGAGGAAGCACCATGCCCTGTAACAGGTATATTTCGGGGATGAAGCTTACACTGGGTAGACATGACTTAGCACAGGATTTCTATGTGATGGACCTCCCTGATACAAACATCATCCTTGGAGTTTAGTGGCTTAGTTCATTGGGACCAATCACCACCAACTACAAGACTATGGAGATGTCTTTCACAAAGGAGAGTGGGAGAAAGGTATTTCTCAGGGGCATATCCGGAAACACATCCAGAGTAGTTACAACAAATCGTATGGAGGCCATTTTCAGAAGAGAATAGATTGTATATGTTGTTGAGTGTAAGATTTCAGTACATGTGGACAAGAAAGGGAAGGCTCACTATGCGCCAGAGATTCAAAGGATCATTGAAAAACATAGCAAGGTGTTTGGGCCCATTCCACCTGGAGTCCCACCAGATAGGGGTTTTGATCATATCGTAGAGCTGGAAGAGGGGGCGAAACCAGTCATCGCCACTCCCTACAGACACCCAAAGAAGTACAAGGATGAGATAGAGAAGGCCATCAAAGAACTGTTAGACATGGGTCACATTAGACCAAGTTCTGGTCCTTTTTCATCTTCAGTGGTACTAGTCAAAAAGAAGGATGGAACCATGCGCATATGCATTGATTCTAGGGCATTAAACAATAAGACTATTAAGAACAGGTATCCCATTTTGAGGATTGATGAGTTATTGGATAAACTCCATGGGGCTTTTTACTTCACCAAGATTGACTTGCGCTTTGGCTATCATCAGATCAAAATGAGGGAGAAGGACATCCCCAAAACTGCCTTCAGGTGTCACTACGACCACTATGAATTCCTAGTGATGCCATTTGGATTGACCAATGCGCTAGCCACTTTTCAGTCATGCATGAATCACGTCTTCAACAAGTAGCTGAGGAAGCACCTTCTTGTGTTTTTTGATGGCTTATTGATCTATAGTAGGACTTGGGAGGAACATCTTCAGCATATGGAACAGATTTTAACCATCATGGAGGACCAATCCTTGTATGCCAAGGAGTCCAAATGTGAATTTGGGATGACAAAGGTCCTCTACTTAGGGCACATCATTGGAGTAAAGGGGGTATAGGTACACCAAGAGAAGATCCAAGTGATACTTGACTAGCCCACACCTAAGACTCTTACAGAGTTGAGGGGGTTTCTCGGCATTTGTAGTTATTATAGGAGGTTCGTCAAGGGGTTCTCACAATTGTGTGCACCCTTAACCGATTTGACCAAGAAAGGGGATTTTAGATGGAGTGAAGAGGCACAATCTACATTTGACAAGATGAAAAAGGTAATGAGCACATGCCCAGTTTTAGCCTTGCCATATTTTGACCAACCCTTCACATTGGAGTGTGATGCATCCGAAGAGGGAATTGGATCCATACTGATGCATCATAGGCATCCCCTTGCCTATGAGAGCTGAAATTTGAGAGGCCATGAGCTTCATTACACTATCAACGATAAATAAATGTTGGCCATCATGCACGCCTTGGCCAAATTCAGGCAATACTTGGTAGGGGAAAGATTTGTAGTGAGATCATATCACAATAGCCTTAAGTACTTCTTGGAACAGAAGGACTTGAATGAGAGACAGAAGAAGTGGGTCAGCAAGATGTAGGCCTATGATTTTGACATTGAATTTTTCAAGGGGAAGAATAACATAGTTGCAGATGCATTATCTAGAAGGCCATCAGTTTATGCTATGACCGACATCTCAGTTGACTGGAAGGCCCACCTCTTGGTGGAATACTCCAAAAACCAATTCTCTTGTTAGTTGATGGATGGGTAGATACAATATGACAACTTCAGAGTCATAGATGACATCATCTACTACAAGGGCCAAATTTTTTTGGTTCCTAGGTCAACCTTCAAGGCCAAGATACTACAAGCATGTCATGATTCACCGATGGCAGGGCACCAAGGCATTGTCAAAACATATAGACAGGTAAGGGAAAGGTTTTCATGGAGGGGTCTCAAAGAAGATGTAGTGCACCACATCAAAGAGTGCACTACTTTCCAAGAAAACAAGGAGGATCATACCCATACAACAGGACTATTACAACCTTTACCCATTCCAAAGCACAAATGGGAAAGCATCTCCATGGACTTCATCTCAGGATTGCCAAGGGCACAGGGGAAAGATTGTATTTTAGTGGTGGTGGACAGGTTAACTAAGTTTGCACACTTCTTCTCCATTTCCACAGACTTCAGCGCAACACAGGTTGCAGATTAGTTCTTCATAGAGATCTTCAGGCTACACGGGTTGCCCAAGACCATTATTAGTGACAGGGATAGCCGATTTATGAGCACATTTTGGCAAGATTTATTTAGGTTGGTTGGTATGGATTTGAACCCTGGCAACAGTTACCACCCTCAGACTGATGGGAAAATCGAAATAGTCAACAAGTGGGTGGAAGGCTACCTCAGAAACTATGTAGCAGAACATCAGAAGGCGTGGGTTAGGTGGCTACACCTGGGGGAATACTGTTACAACACCACTCATCATATTTCCATTGGTATGACTCCATTCAAGGCCATGTACAGTTATGACCCTCTCTCCTTTGTAGAGATTGCCTTCGGTGATAGCAGAGCCCCTATGGTATAGGATTGGGTGCAGCGGAGTCAGGACATAATTAGGGAATTAAAAGATCATTCGTAAAGGGCACATAATCAACAAAAAGTTCAGGCAGACAAACACAGGGTAGAGTGTACATTTGAGGTTGGTGATTTGTTCTACTTAAGACTCCAACCTTATAGGTAGGCTTCTATCAAAAGAAGTGGAGCAGAAAAGCTCCAACCTCGATGTTTTGGACCCTATAGGATCAACAAGAAGGTAGGGGTCACAGATTATGAACTTGAGCTTCCACAGGGTAGCAAGATTCACAACGTCTTCCATGTGTCATGCTTAAAGAGGGCCATTGGCCAACACATCACCCCACTTAAGGTACTGCCACCCTTAGATGAAGAGGGGCAGTTGGTACTAATGTCGGAGGAAATACTGGAGGTTTGGGAGAAGAAACTATGGAGGAGAAGCATCAAGGAATACTTAGTCAAGTGAAAGGATCTGCCTATTGAGGATGCTACGTGGGAGAGTGAATAGGTGATACAGGAGACATGCTCAGAATTGCTTGTGGACAAGCAATTTCTAGCAGGGGAGACTGTAATTTCCCCCACCTCTTGATGAAGAGGTTTGGAGAGACTCAGTAGTCTAGTCATCCCCACTAGACTATAGTCTCATGCAGCATGGGGAAAAGTAAGCTAAACTCAATGTTATAATTTGCAGTTGACTTGAAAATGTAAAAAGTAACTCACTGGAGGATTAGAGCGCTTGAGGTTGAGTTAGGAGTTGAACCTAAGGGTTAACTTAACTCAACAAAGGAATAGAAATAGGTATAAAGGAAAGCTTAGGGAACACCTCTCAGACATCTTGGATTATTATTCATTTTTCTATTGGGCTCTTGAGCACACAGTTTTGAGGGTTTTGAGAATACAAACCCTAGAGAACAACTCGGTGGTGAAATATTCCACCCATCTTATTCCAAGATTGGTCTCGGGGATGCAATACTCCACCCACATCATTCTGCAGCATTCACAGGTACTATCATTTATCCAGGAGAGCAACAGACCATACCCTTGAGGGTTTCCATAAGGGGGCACATCATTCTTTGGAGGAGGGTTTGATCCAAAGGTCTGAGAGGGCTTTTGGAGATTTGAGCACCTGGGTTTTCTTTGCAGGTCCCTAATCTATCATTTCGGTGCTTTTGGAGAGTGTTAGTCCTTCCAGTTGATTTCTTAGAGCAGTGTCACGAATTAGAGAGAAGGAGGGCAGTAGTGATATTCAGATCTACTCAGTTTGGAGGGGTTATACTTCAGATTCGGTCCTGAGACTTCACCTAGTGACTTGCAGTCTCTCGATCTATCTTTCTAGTGAGTTTCAGGGTATTTGGAGGGTTCTTTCATCAGGGCCGAATTATTGGACCTTGACAGGCTTCAGGAGGGCGCAACTTCACTTGAGGGTTCATCATTTGGAGGGGTATCTCTTAGCATCTCAACCTGAGACTTCAGGAGGGGGGGTTCTAGCACCCCGATCTATCATTCTGCAACTCTTGGAGTCATTTGGAGACTTTCTTCAATTGGGCCGAAATATTGGTCTTCTCAGCTCTACAGGAGGACGTGCCATCAACCAGGGGGGTTTGGACTTGACCCTAGTTCTTCTATATTGATCTTCATTTTGTATTCAGCCTTCGGAGGCTTGTATCTTTTTGTTGGGAGAATTTTGTAGCAACTCATATCTTATCTACTGGAGTTATCTCATGTTATTCCAGATCTGCATCCTCTTTGTATCAGGTTCTTTCTTATCATATTAATAAAGGTCAGATCTATGTTGTTTGGTTCCATATCTTGTGTACTGGTCATATCTTGTATTTCCATTGATTATATCTTCATATCTATGCTTGATAACTGAATATAAACCCTAAGGCTGAACTTAAGAAATCAACCTGCAAGCAAACACTCAAACATAAGATAATCAATGGTTAGTTAGTGTCCCCAAGTGAAAAAATTGTCTTGGGAACATTACAACAATTGAGTTTGTTTCGAGGTTTAGATTCACTCATGTTTTTACTAAGGAATACCAATTATGGGTTTGGGTTGGCTCTTGTTTTTGGATTGGGAAAATTTGAGCACTTGATTATGAATCGCCCCTTTGGAATAAGGGGAACTTGTGGCCTATGGATGCTTGATGGTGGAGGGGTCATTGGTAACCCCCCTGTTCATATCTATAGGACTCTTCTCCATTGTTGGGTTTGCGATGGGATTGATGAATGGGGAGTTCTTCCAAAACGCAAGAATGAGACGTCTCTAGTGCTATGTTGGTGGTTCTCGCAGTCTTTGGTAAGGGAAATTCGCTTTGTCTTTGGCTTTTTATTTCAATTTAAGTGTGGACATTGTCAGGGTTCTGGTTGGGCGATAAGAATGGACCATGGGCATTTTGTGAGACCGTTGACATTATGTGTGTGCTCAAAAGACAAGAAGTGCACATTACTAGCAATAAATCTGCAATTTCCTTTTTTGTTGATAAAATACAAACTCAAGAAACCAATAGGGATGGTGAACTTTCCTTGTTGATGGAAACTTTGCTCCAACAGAGACAACATGTTGTAAAGTTACAGGCTTAGTGTGTTACTCTGAAGCAAACCGTTGCTAGTGTGGTTAGCATTAATACCATGGCCTATTTCATGGCTAGACTATCCATTGGGTTATCTTGGGATAAAGAGGATGAGATAGTGCAACAACAACCCGAGTATGTGGAAATGGATCTTGTGAACCATAACCCAACAAATATTGAATTGAAGTGAGAAAAAGCACATGGATCCCTCGACCATATACAATAATTTTGCCTATTTTTTAAAGTTTGTCTATTACTAGGAGTCTTTGTTTGAATATATAAGTGTAATAGGTTTTAGGAGTATCTTTTTGAAAAAAGTCATATAGATCTAAATTGTTAGATTCAAGTTCTTGACTTTCTCATGACAATTTTGTTGAACAATCTTATTATATGTATTAGTAAGTTGTAAAATGTGGTGCACTTTTATAATACAAATATAATCATTTTTGTTTATAAAAAAAATGGAATTTTTTACTCATGAAATTATTGTTTTTAATGCACAAATAGATTCAACACCCTAAAATACCCATGTTGCAACCAAATTGTACAATGTTAACATTTCATATTTATAATAATAATAATCTAATTTTAAGGCAAGGGCCAAGCCAAACAACAAATTGGTGTATGATACCCCCTTGTTTGTGGGATAATGATTCGACTTACAAAGTTACCAAACATAAAAAAAATTGCATTGAGAGGTGTTTTCTACAACCCAACCCAATGTGAGAAAGATGTGTAATTCTTTCTATATTCAATATAGAGTTGACATGTGTCATTAAAAAAAATATTAATAACAAAAAAATATTTCAATGTCAACCATAAATAAAATATTTCAATCAATCTCCAACTTAAGTAAAATATCTTTATATCAACCTTTTTTTAAATTGAAAAAATTGAAGAAAGATTTACACCTTGAAAAATTTGATCTATCTTAAAACATGATAAATTTATAATCAAAATAGATTTATATTCATTTAAACACAACTCATAACTATTAACCTTACATTTTTCTTAAATATTCAAGAACAATAAAATCAAACAAAAACTTAAAAACTAAAAAAATTATTAAAAAACCAACCTTAAGATTAGCAGTGATTTAAAAAGTATTAGAAATCAAATGAAAAGAAAAGTTTATAGATAATATATCCTGTGCGTCTTTTAATTATTTTAAAGTGTGTTCTTTTTTCGAAGTTAATTATTTAGATATCCCGTTGTAAATATGATGAGAATTGGTTAAAAATTAAAAAAATATATGATAAAATTTTAATTAATTTTTTAAAGAGGGTTGAAGTGATTTTTATAGGGTGGAAAAAATGTTTTAAATTATAAAGGGAATAAAGTGATTTTTATATGATGAAAAAAAGTAATTTAAATTTTTTAGAATTTAGAAAAAATAACAAAAATTCAGAAATATAAAAAATTAACCGAATATAAACAATGACAAAAAAAAAAATTCGTGTCACAGTATTGGGATCAGAAAAAAAAAAGTAGAGAGGAAAAAAATTGGCTTTTCATTTTTTTTAATAATTTTTAATTTTTCCACTAAGTTTTTATTAAGTTAAAGGTTTACATTTATTGATAATAGGTATATTTAATAGGTTTTTAGTGCTTAATAAGTTTTGTAAAGACAAAATTAAATATTGATGGAATATTCTTAGAAATCCCAATAAATCAATGGTTATGATTTCAACCAAAAAAATCAATTTACACAATTTATTTATTTTCAGAAATTTTAAAAAAAAATAAAACTATTTACACATTTTAGTTTATTTTCAGAAATTCTTCTCACAATTATAACCAACCACAAAAAACACACAGAGATTTTAACATTTTTTCTGAAACAAACGACCTGCTCAGACTCCGAAATCTCAAACTAAAAATGCGATCGGGCAATGAAAAACATTTTTCGAAAATGGCTTCCAAGGCTTGGATAAATGAAACAAGCCCAGCAATAACAATACTGAAGCTGCCTGAATCTACACTAATTATTAAACCGAGATCTTTAATTTTTCAAAATCCTTGAACATATACTGCTTTCTGAGCCAAATCGACTGTCAAATTTAACTATACACACAATTACAGCAAATTATGATCAAAACAAACACGATTTTCTGCAATTTCTTGAAGAAACCGCTCAAACTGTGCATTATCGTCCAAATGTATAAAATATTGGCCTGTATTATAAATTTTCGAGCAGCAAGCAAACACAAATAATAACCCCCTGATCTTACTCGGCCTTTCCCAGATGAGTTCAGAAAATGGCTCAAATTGAAAGGCTGAAACAAGAAACAGGCACAACGGCAGTCAAAACCACCCCGCCATACCCTGCCATGGCCTAGACAGCTCTTTGGCTCTGTTTCCATAATCAGTGCGACGGGCGGCTTCTTTCTTCAATTCTTCCCAATAAAAGCTTCGAGGAATCAAAGGGCCGATCTGACAGAACAAACCCTTGGCCCTAAAAATTTTACAGATGAGAGGAATGCTCTTTGTGGAGAGCTACTGATCCTCTGTTCCATTAGTAACATTTTCGCTTCTGAAAGCGTCTTGGATCTTGTAATCGTTGTCCCAGAAAGGAGGAAATACAAGCATGGAAGGGCAATTGCTGTGCGGGTAATTGGGGCATTCGATAACAGTGAAAGCGTCCCATTTATCAACACATACATACACCTGATACAGTTGATGCTCTCCCTCGGCGCTTATGTTGCAATCGATTCGTGGCAGTTTCCCAGTGCTTTGCCTAATGGCTTCTTTGATATCCCCCAAACTGTATTCGCTTCCATCAGGTTTAATACCTGCAAACAAACGACCAGTTAATATTACACATCTAAATCCTGATTTTGTGAGAAGGAATTGATTTCGCAGTGGCTTCATGATATATGATCACCTGCTGCTTTAAGAGCCCCAAGAATGTCTAGATTTTGTCTCAAAGAGAGAGCCTTCTGAAAGTATAAATGCTCATCAAGATTGAGAGAGCAAGTGCCATGCTTCTCCCATTCGTGTCCCCAAAATTGGTGTCCATCGCTGCTAGGACAGCTTAAGGAACCCCAATATTTGTTCAGCTCTTCCTTCAGATCTGAAATCTGCGAATTCTCTCACAATATATAAAATCCGGCCATGATTATATAAGGTAAACGTTAGATTCTATCTAATGAACTAACCAGTAGTACATCAAGAAAATAGATAGAATCCGTGGCACCTTTGAGTAATCGAAATCTCGGGAGGAACCGCAGAACTGGGGCCATTTCCCGTTGTTGTAGTTGGGCCAGAGACCATGAATGGAAAAGTCGGAAGCAGGCTTTCCTGTGCGAGGGTAACAGCATCCTCTGCGCGTATCACAGTATGAACCAGGCCACTGTATTTACAAGAAATCGATTACCATTAACGTACACAAGAAGAAAGAGTACTGAAGCTGAAAATAAAAGGGATGTTCAGAATCACTTCTTGAAAAGGATTAGCAGGTATAATCAATGAATACCTGTTGCACGAAATAATAGAAATCGAAAGATCTGGCGATGGCACCAATGAAACAGCACTCAAAAATTATGACCAGCAAAATCAAGGAGCGTGCTCTGGTGCTTGTCATGATCGGATTTTCTGCAATAAACTCTGCTGGTTGTTCCAATGGCACCTACATCTGTATCAGTTTTTATAAAAGAATCGAACAGTGGAGAGAAAAGCTATGGCGTTCGGTAGATAAAGTCAATGGTATTCGGTAGAGGAAATATTATACTTTTCCCCGACGAGCTTTCAATTTAGAATGGCCGTTCGGGAGTGGTCCCTCCACAGCTCTGTTGGCATATTTCGTAACAGTAACTATGACTACGACGTGAGTGGCGTGGATGGAATCTTCGTCATTGTTTGCTTTGTAAAGTTTATACGGTAATCTCCTTTTTTAAATGGAGTGCTTATATTTCACTCAACATCATTATTGAGTGTAGGCATGAAGGGTTTAAGATAAAAACAACTCAATTATTAGTGAGGCCTCTTGGACTATAGCTTTCCCATCGCTGTCAAAAGTACTTTGATTTCATATCTCTAATTTTATTTGTATTGATAACCTAAGTTTCAGTTAGCTCATTGATGGGGATTTCGAAATTTGCAATTGGGTGGGAAAGCTTGGGAGCACCAACAATGGCGAGTGAAGCAATCAAATGGATGTAAATCTCTCCTAGGGGAAGTATAGGTTTTAGATGTTTTTGAATGAATGTCATCCGGGTTCATCTTGAGTATTAGTGTGGTTGTAGGGGTTTCAATGTACCTCTGGAGTGTTTTTGGTGTCCAATCATAGTGTCGTTAAACCTTCCATCTTTCTCCACTATTTCCGATCCTTACTTCTTGTTTTTAGCTTGACTGACAATGTTATTAATACGCTCAGTGCTTCACTGATCTCGGTGCTTATTTTATTTTCCATTTTGGGGAACTGAACCGAGTTTTAAACTCCTCTTGCCTTCAATAGTTTGTCTCTTCTACTCATGTGCTTGGACCTCATTGATTTAACACTTGCAGTGTGGTTCGTGTTTATTAATACGTTCTTTGGTTAATGGACCAACTACCAGCCTTCTTTTTCCTGTCTTTGGGTTGATGAACCATAGTGATCATTCCTTAGTGCTAAATAGGTGTTTGTTATTATGGAACCCTTACTTGTTGCTGACATAAACAAAGACGTCAGGGCACTAATGAGTGCGGATGATGAGGTTAATTGGCTTCAGGAAGGTCTTTTCACAAAGGCCGATTCATTGGGTGACTCACCTGGCGTAATAAACCACACCTCATGTAAACTGCACCTGGATTCAGGCATTTACGAACATATACAGAACTCTTCTCTTGGATTTACTTTGAAACAAGCGACGACTTTTGGCCATAATCCTTTCTCTAGTTCCTCTGTTGAGGCGGGCACAAAACTTCCCCAGTGTGAGCCAAAGCTTGGTTCTACTAATAAGTTGGGTGTTAAAGGTGGTGGTCCGTTAGATAGATTTAGGAATTCCTTTAAACCTTCTAACCAAACTGGTGTCTAGAGATGGGTGTGGAAGCCAAACAAGAGGAATAGGAGGATGGTGTTCAGCTCAGACGTGGGCCTTGAGGAAACATGCAGGTTGGCCCTTTGTGGCTTGGTGGGTAGGCTATCATACTCCTATCTAGCCGATTGTCCAATATCGGATTGGATGGCAAAAACCTAGGTACCTATACTCGGCTATGCTGCCGAGTTCCTTTTCCTTATGAAGGGTTGGATGGGATTTATTTGCAAATCTCTGGAAGATGCAGCTATACTGTTGAAAATTTTATGGGTTATAGGGGACAACAACCTTATGCTGAAAAGATGGAGGGTGGATTTCAACCCACAGATGGAACACTTCCAGCTCTGGCATTTGTGGGTCCTCTTGTCTAGTTTGTCACTGCATCTGTGGAACGAAGGAGCATTGAGGGCGATTGGGGATGCTCTGGGGTGTTTCATCACTCTGGATCTTACAACTATGGATAATTTTGTTAGGAAAGTGGGAAGGATTTTAGTGGAATTCGATTTACATGGAGGACTTCCGGACGCAATTGATATTGAATGGCGTGGTTGTTTTTTCACACAGCGGCTGGACTACTTGGGTATCCCTTTTCGGTGCAATTGATGTCGAAGCACTGGCCATTTTCATCGTGACTACATAG
>JASDQU010104387.1:18406-34764 GCA_032191745.1 Picea mariana | reverse complement strand
TGAATCATGTCTTCCATCCTTTTCTCCGCCATTTTGTCTTAGTTTTCTTTGATGATATCCTCATCTATAGAAAAACATGGACAAACCATATTGCTCATGTGGATCAAGTTCTCCATCTACTCTCTCAGCACCAACTTTTCTTGAAACAGTCTAAATGTTCTTTTGGTGCCTCAAAAGTAGAATACTTGGGTCATCTGGTTGGAAAATATGGCATCAGCGTGGATCCTAAAAAGATTGAAGCTATGCAATACTGGCCTCACCCAAAGACTCTTAAGAGCTTGTGTGGATTTCTGGGCTTAACAGGGTATTATCGCAATTTTGTTAAGAATTATGGGAAGATTGCAGCACCTCTCACTACTCTCCTCAAAAATAACTCTTTCACTTGGACCCCAGTGGCTGCTCAAGCTTTTCAAACCTTGAAGATGGCCATGTGCACCACTCCAATCCTTGCACTTCCTGATTTCACAAAGACCTTTGTGTTGGAATTTGATGCTTCAGGGAAAGAAATTGGTGATGTCCTGATGCAAGAGGGTTGGCCTTTGGCCTTTACCAGTAAGCAACTATCTGAAAGAAATCTGGGAAAATCCATATATATAAAGGAAATGTTGGCTATTTTGCATGTCGTTGATCTATGGCGCCCTTATCTATTGGGGCAACATTTCCAAATTAAGACAGACCATCAAAGCCTCAAGTATTTTCTAGAACAATGCATTTCCTCCCCGGAACAACAAAAATGGGTGACTAAACTCTTTGGATATGATTATGAGATCATTTACAAGAAAGGCAAAGACAATGTGGTTATGGATGCACTTTCACGCAAATATGAAGATGAAGGATCCCTTTTTTCTCTTTCATTCATTGTACCAAATTGGATCCAAGCCGTTCGCCAAGAATGGCTACAAGATCCCAAAATTTTGCAATTGATCCAACAATTGCAGTCCAATGCTCCAGCTTCCCCAGGGTACTCTTGGCTCCATGATGAACTTCGATACAAAGGTCATTTGTATTTAAGTAAACAATCCAAGCTTAAATCCATTGTACTTTCTGAGCTTCATGCTACACCCACAGCAGGGCACTCCGGGTTCACCAAAACCTATGATAGGGTCAAACATTCCTTTTTCTGGGATGGTATGAAATAGGACATTCGTAATTTTGTAGTTGAATGTGATGTGTGTCAATGCAACAAGGGAGAAACAGTCAAATCTCTGGGCACACTACAACTGCTTCTGATTCCACCTGCTATTTGGAAGGATATCTCTATGTATTTTATTACCAGCTTACCCAAATGGGGAAATAAAACCATCATCATGGTGGTTGTTGATCGCCTTTCCAAGTATGATCATTTATGTGCCCTTCAACACCCATTTATAGCATCCACAGTGGCTCAAATTTTCATGGATCAGGTCTTCAAGCTTCATGGCATGCCGCACTCTATTGTTTCTGATCACGACCCAACTTTCACAAGAAATTTTTGGCAAGAATTGTTCAATATACAAGGCACCGAATTGCATCTCAGCACATCTTATCATCCCCTAACTGATGGCCAAACGGAAGTTCTCAAGAAGTGTTTGGAAACATATTTGAGGTCTTTTGCCTCAGAAAAGAAAAATCAGTGGGCTCAATGGCTACCCCTAGCTAAATGGTGGTACAACACTTCATACCATACAGCTACACACATGACTCCTTTTGAAGTGGTATATGGACAGAAGCCACCTTCAGTTTTCTCATACTTACCCGGTGCCTCGAAGGTCCAGGCAGTTGACCTAACACTTACAGCTCGAGAGGCTATTCTCTATACCCTCAAATAGAATTTGGTCATGGCACAGAATCGCATGAAGCAACAAGCAGTTCAAGGTTGCTCTGAACGTCAATTTGCAGAAGGGGATCAGGTGTTTCTTTGACTACAACCTTACAAGCAAACTTCCCTAAAGGCCGAGCAGTGTCAGAATCTAGCACCCAAATTTTATGGTCCTTATATCATTCTCAAGTGTGTGGGACAAGTATCCTATCAGTTAGCTTTTCCCAGCCATTTGAAGCTACATCCTGTTTTTCATGTTTCATGCTTAAAGAAGGTGATTGGAGCTAAGTGCCAAATTCAAACCAACCTTCCAGAGTTAGTTGAAGAAGGATCCATTTGGCTACAGCCAGAAGCAGTTTTGGACCATCGTGAGTGTCACCTATGTTAGATAACCATCAAGGAAGTGCTAGTCCAGTGGAAAGATACAACTCCAGCAAACGCCACTTGGGAACCAGCGACCATTCTGCAGCAATTTCCTCATCTCAAGCCTTGAGGACAAGGCTATTTTTAAGGGGGCAGACATGTTAGGGTCCTAACCTGCACATAGATAGAACAATATATTTGGATGTAATAAAGGTCAATATTAATAAGGCCTTTCAATAAAATAGAATAAGGCGGATGTAAGAAGACCTAATAGAAGCTTCCACTTCTAGAAGGTTCTTCCTCTAGATGCTTCTTTTTAGTATAAATAGGAGTCGAGGGTATGAGAACCCTAGCTTGGATATTATTGTAATAGAGCTCTGATCAACTGGAGGTTGCCCCCTCAAAGAGGCCCATGAACATTGCTTTCAGATTTAAAGTGCTATTTATGTTATTATTCTCATATCGTTTCAGTGTTATTGTGGTGAATGTTCTAGTTATATTGTTGTTATTCTGCCATTACTAGCATTTTATTTATGTTCTGCATACATTTTATATCTAGTATATTACAGAATTTCACTCTCTCTCTCAGGGAAGTTTGGGGCAAGAACCCAAGGGTGGACTCGTAGAGTGTTTTTTTCATATATTTTATGGAAAATCATTGCCTATTGGATATTGAAGTAGTTAAACTAGTGCCCACATGGTGAAATTTTAGAACCAATAAGGAAGCAGTTTCAAAACGATTGGACTGTTTCATGGCCACTAAAAATTTCATGGAAGTCAGGATCCTCATTAAATCAATGGAGTGTTAAGGGGGTATTTTCGTCCACATACCCATTATCTTATGAATGAAGACCAGTAATGAATCCCCTATAGCTCCGCTCAAATTCAGTCCCTTATGGTTAGAAGAAGAGGCCTTTATATCCCTAGTCAAGGAGATATTGAAGCATTTGGACTCCTCTTCTCCTACCTCCTTAATGAGACAGTTTTCAGAAAACCTCACCAAGGTTAAAAGGGTCATTAAGAAATAGCTAAAATTCTACAAAGCTCGAACACTTGGAAAGGTTAAGAAGATGGAGGAAAAATTGACGGCCCTATCTCTAAAGTCGGATGGCGATCCTCCAACCAACTCTTATCTATCTAAATTAATGGAATTGAATTCAGTTTGTCACTCTTTTCTTGATAAGGAAGAAAAATAGTTGAGGTTAAATAGGATGGCACTCTAGTTAAAGGATGGAAACAATAATTCTAAGTTATTCCATCGTTATGTGAATCTTCGAAAAAACCTCAACATGATATAGGAAATAAAAATCAAATATGGAATATTGGTGAGCTCCTTCAAAGAAAAGGTAGAGGAAGGGGCTAGATATTTTCACTCTTTCTTTCAAGCCCCGACTAGTTGTTTTATAAAGGAAATTTTGCAGGTTGTTTCCAAAATCCAAGCAATAATTACATAATATATGAATAAATTTTTAGAAGAAGAAGTGACGGAGATAGAGGTTTTAGCTGCACGGTCTTCCATGAGACAAATAAAAATCCTAGGACTAGATGGGTTCACAGTGGAATTCTTTTGAGGATTCTACAACCTGGTAAAGGAATAACTCCTTATGATAGTCATAGAATCATAGAGGTACAAGAAGGCATTATGGTCTTTCAATGCCACTTTCATTTGCTTGATACCCAAAAAGAATAACGAAGTGTCCTTCAGGGACTATCATCCAATTTCTTGTTGTAATGTGTTGTATAAAATCATAGCAAAGGTGTTATAAAGACGACTAAAGCCAATCTAGACTGAGATCATCTCATAGGAGCATTTTGGCTTCTTACAATGCAGACAAATCCACGATGCAATCTCCATAGCTCGAGAAGTTTTTCATTATGCTGAAAGATTGAATCAAAAGGCCACCATTCTAAAGCTAGACCTAGGAAAAGCATATGATGGGGTCGACTAGACCTTCCTACGACTAGTGCTTATTCAAATGGGGATGTATAATTCAGTGGTTAACTAGATAGTGGGATGCATACAATTGGTTTCATTCGCAGTCTTAATAAATGGATCCCCTTCAAGTTTCTTTAGAGCTTCAAGGGGACTAAGGAAGGGATTCCCTCTATCCCTCTTTTATATTCCTCAGCATAGTAGAGGGATAAATAAAAGTGATTACAGAAGAAAACAAAGAAAGATCGATTAGAGCGATAAAAATATCAGAAAGGGAAATGATCACACATCTTATATTTGTGGATGATGTCTTCTACTGAACAAAAGGTTCCTTAAGGGACATACCAGTGTTAAAAGGTGCACTTGATTTATTCTACTCTGTCGTAGGCATGGAAGTTCATTTCAAAAAATCATGCTTAATCCCCCACTAGTGCTCGATGGAAGAGAAGAGGTGGATTGGAAATATTTTACCAGTTCCTATGCGAAATTTGGATGAAGGCTTCAAATATCTAAGGTTCCATCTCAAGCCAAATAATTATAGTTTTACCAATTGGGAATGGCTAGCCAAAAAGGTCGGAGCTCGAGTATTGCTGTGGGTAAACATACTTTTTTCCAAGGGGGGCGCCTAGTCTTGCTTAAGTCAGTACTAAAAAGTACTATTGTCTTATGGACATCCATCACAAAAATTCCAAAAGGAATCCTCACTAAGATTCAAAAAATCAGTTTCCAATACTTATGGTCAAACTCATGAAAATTGGGAGCGATCCCTTTGGTAAAACGGTCTACCATATAAGTTCCCAAGGGTCTTGGTGGATGGGGGATCAAGAACATCTATTTCTTTGCACAAGTACTAGCAGGAAGAATCCTATGGAGATTAATTCAAGGAGACTCCCTATGGGGCAGAGTTATTCAATCGAAGTACTTTCTAGATTTATATAGGGAAGAGTGGTATAGACAACCTCGAAAATCAATTAAGGAATCTGTAATCTGGAAAGCATTGGTCTGGGACTTTCCACTGGTTGGCGGACTATTTGGAAAATTGGAAACAGTCGAAAGGTATGCCTCGAGGAGGACCCTTGGCTAGGAGTAGGTAACAATTTCCATTTGTCGGAATCTCTCATCCATACCCTCAGATCAGAAAATATATACACCCTGAGTGATGCAAAGTCCTAATACCCTCAACTAAGAGGAAGAGTGGGTGGAAATCAGTGAGATCCTTGGGTTTTTTCAGAGTTGAAGTTGAAGAATCGAACCAATTAATTGGTATTCTGATATCCAATTTCATTACGCTCATGCAGGAATATCTAGATACCCTATGCTAGTCAAAAAATCCAAAATTGGGGGATTTCACAGCAAAAATGGGATACAAAGTTTGGGTCGAATCTCATTTTGAAGGGGACAAAAAATGGTGGTGGAACCTAATATGGAATATTAGTGCTCCAGGGTAAATTCATGAAGGTGGGTAACACTTTCATGACAATTGGGTCTCCAAAATTTTGAAAGACCTTTTTTCGCTGAACTAATATTTTTTTCGGTCGAAAGTTCTATTTTTTCAGTCGAAATATGTTTCGGTCGAACCTTTGAACATTAAATCGAACAGTATCGTGACGATGCCCTCGATTTTTGTGTACAATTTTAGCCGAATGGATTTTTTTCATCCGATAACATCTTTTCGGTCGAAAGATATTCCAGCCAAAAAGATATTTCGATCGAAAGAATGTTTCGGCCGAAATATATTTTCGGCCAAAATATTGTTTCAGCCGAAATATATTTTTGGCCGAAACAATATTTCGGCCGGAAATAAGTTTATATATTACCCACACATCGGAACTATTACGGCTTTCCTGAGTTCACGGTGATAGTCTGAGTGATAGTGTGAGTGATTGTGAGTGATAGTGTGAGTGATAGTGTGTTGGCGTGGTTGATAGTTTGAGTGCTCAGAGTTGTGGAGTGTGTTGGCAAGGAGTGATAGTGTGTTGGTGCAGAGTGCGTTGGTGAGGAGTGATAGTGTGTTGGTGTGGAGTGTGTTGGCGAGGAGTGATAGTGTGTTGGTGTGGAGTGTGTTGGCGAGTGTTGATGGGCAGGCGGACTGGCGATTGGAGCTATGAAGTTGTGGGTCTTGGAGTCTTGGATTTGTGAAGCTTGGAGCTGCGAGGTAAGTTTCTATAACTTTAAGTAAATTTAAAGCTAGGTTATAATTTAATTTCTGTAAATTTAAATTCTCTAATTTCTCTAACTTCTGTAAGTTTCTGTAATTTCTGTAAGTTTCTGTAAATTCAATAATTTTTGTAAATTCTGTAATTTATGTAAGTTTCTGTAAATTTAAGTGCTCGAGTTGTGACTTGGCCGCGGGGGGGCAGACCTGTGTCCAAGCAGTGGGCATTAAGTGCTTGGGCTCTGACTTGGCCGTAGGGGGGGCATCCCTGTGGCCAAGCCATGGGCACACCCACGGCTTGGCCATAGGGATCGCCCCCCGTGGCCAAGTCACAGCCTATTACATGTATGTTATTAAATATATGTTATAACATATATGTTATTACATATATTTTATTTGGTAAAGGTGTTTCTAGATCAACTTATGAACCAATTGATGCCTTACTTTATAGACTAAAGAAATTGTTGCTACTACTAGCTCCTACTGCTATTAGATTTTTTATTAGAAGGATGGAGGAATGATTAGCTTAGACATACCTTGATTGCATGGTTGGCTTAGACCTATCTTGATTGCATGGATGGGATAGATAACTACTACTTCGAACCTTAGAAATTAGGGACCTTATCAAACTGAACATAGGAAGCAACCACTCCAAACTTGGCTCACATCCTAAACTTCTAATACTTATACTTATATACTCTCTTAAATTTAGGAACACAAAGCTAGGATTATAACTATGAAACTCCTATATTGGTACTGAACTTATAATTTAGGAATAGGAGCATTAATAATATCATTGTTTCATCAAAAGTATTTATTGAGAACAACCATTATATTCTTTTTCAACAGGATCCTAGCTTAGATTGGAAACCATCATAAGCCAGATGTGTATATATTAGATTTTAAGGGTTGGACTGTCTTCTAACAACATCCCTAATAGATTGTAAATTATTGGACTGTAAAACAACAAGCTTTTAATGTCTAACTCTAACAACAATCCTGAGTGTATCCTGTCAGCAACATCCCTAGTCTCCCTCTCAGCAACAGTAGAAGAAGGTGGGTGATTATTAGCATTTTCGCCAACTTGCAGATTGAAAATATTATATTCAATATTCCAAACCCCAATGATTTATTCTCTGCTTAGAGTTAGAGTAAACAAGGTTCACATACCCTTTACAAAAAACATGCAAATTTCAGATCTGCCCACAACGTCTTTTCCACCTCATGGTGTGCACTTTCAATTTCTTAAAAGCATATACCTAACTGCTAGTCGGAGTTTTTATCTCCCCTCTCTCTACAATTCTACCTTGCGAGACACTATAGTTGTTTCTCTCTTACAAATTATACCCAGTGCTTAGTTATTGAGTGTAAAGGCTAAATTCATACATCTTTTAGGTTCTACCTTTTATAGCATGGTGACAAACCCATAATTTTAAACATCTAACTGAATTTCCCCACTTTGACAAGCGTTTGAACTTCCAATTGACTAGGTACCATGGCTACGAATGTCTAACTAATAGGAAATCTATAAATAAGATATGTTGTTTTGTTGAAAGTTCTTTGAATCTTACCATGAACTGATATTAAAGATCAGTCAAATGATTAATCATTTTCCTAGAAGATCTTAAATTAGTATTTATTAAATTATAGTATATCATTATTAATCATTTTCATTGAAGATCTTAGATTCGTATTTATTAAATTTTTGTGACATTGAAAACAAATATGACATTCCTCTCAATAACTTTTTTAAATAATTTATTCATTTTAATTGATGAAAAAGTTCTTGTTCACATAGTGACAATATGAAATTCTTTAGCTAGATCAATTTTGCAAATATTTAATGATATCAAACATAAATGAAATTTTTACATGTTTTTTAAGCTAAATCCAAATAAGAGTGTTATGTAATAAGTATCAAACAATGTTTCTTTTTAAATCACCAACCTTGAAAAAATACAATAAAGTTATATTTGTCATTAACACTTGAAGTTACATAACATTGATAGGCAAGACGTGTGCTTGGTGATGATTCAATGAGGTTGCATAACAATGATTTATGAATTATTTACTTTTAGTTAGCTTTCTTTTAATTTCAGATAGATAAGTATGTAGAGACATTTGAAATTGTGTTTCTTTGTTAGAGAAATTTGAAATTTTTTTTAAACAAAACTTATTATAATTCGGTTGTCAATAAATAATGAGGACAGTTATTAATGGATGCTATCCTTGAATGTGGGTCGATTGATTACCGTTATAACTATTTGGTGCTCTGTAAGAAGGTAGACTTCAAATTTTCCCAAATACCTTTGGATTTTGGGTTATTAACCTGTTTCCTTATATCAAAAAAAAAAAAACTTAGTTAATCAAAAAAAGTTTTAAGTCTAGATTAACTGTCAACCATCGACCATGTTTTCCAGCATTAATTTAATTTCTGTAAATTAAATTAACTATAAATTAAATTAATTGAAGATTCTGTAAATTTAATTTCTGTAAATTTAATTAACTGTAAATATATGTGTAAATTTAATTTCTGTAAATTTAATCGGTCAGCTTATTCATCACTCGACTTCCTTCCAAAGTCCCTTTTCTGTGTACGGTCACAATGTCTCCAATGCAACAATCCCTTTTGCTGCTAGATTCTGAAATTTTCCTTCATTCTTCGCTCAGTCTTTATAGATTTATCTTTGCAATCTTAATTGTGATAAATTTAGTGCTTTAATCCCCTTGCGGGTAGAAAAATGTACTCTTTATATTCACCAATAAAGAGTCTTCATTTCAGATATAAAGAAGCATTCACCAACCTAAATAAAATTGGAAGAAAAGGAATGCACTGACGATGAAGAATTTGCATTAATATAGCACTCAACAAATAGAAACAAACTTTGAAACATAGGAAGTATATTCATTGTAGGCATTCCCTCAACCTCCAGAATAGATACACTGAAATATGTAACAGTCACTTTGCATTGATAGAGAAACTGATAAAAGACGTCAATTTTTCATGTCAAAGCCTCATTTACAAATCTAGAAGAAAGAACAATTTTAAAATCTACAAAATATCACGTACAACAAATAGAAATAAACCTTGAAATGTGGGGAAAATGTACATTGCAATTATTCCCACAAATAAAATATGTTACATTGCACTGTAACAAAAAGACACAAGCAGTGAACATTTCATGTCAATGTCTCATTTATAGAATGATAAGAAATAACAAATTTAAATCCAAATGTCTAACTCTAATGCCATGAACTGAGATACCAATTACGATTCCTCCAAAAGTCAAGCCAGCTTCCATTTTCAACAAATATGGGCTTAAAAGTATGAAGACTCGGAAATAGAACAGGATTAACAATACCCAAGAAAACTGATAAGAACACAATGGAAAGCTCATAGCAAAAATGCAATTTGAACTTGCATTTTCATTCAAGAAAGTAAAAAATGCAATTTGAACTTGCATTTCATTCAAGAAAGTAAAAAATGCAATTTGAACTTGCATATTCGTTTAGAAAGTCAAACGTTTCAACAACTCTTGTGAACTTGACCTAGGAGAATCTTCCTAAGTTTGTCCGTACACCCTTTCATGGTGATATCATAGATGAACTTACCCAAATTTGAACACACAACCATCGTTCTTCATATTGTAAAATACACATTTGTCCACATTTTACAGCCCCAATTCTGGTTGTATATTTTTCTATCTACAATAAAACTTTTCTTATATAAAATGTATGCAAAATCTGTTAACTTCTAATTTGGAAAGTCCCAATTTCGACTGTATATTTTATGTCCAACACTGTCGACGCACTAACTCAACAGGTTGACTAGTCCAACACTGTCCATTTTGATGAAAATATTTGAAATGCATCACTATTATTGTTGCTTATTTAGAATGAAGAAATATACAAAGGAGAAAATTATTGTGGTGTTCTCCAATCTCACAAATTTAAGGTCTCTGCTAAGGAAACATTTAGGATGAGATGCAAAAAGGAAGCAAAAGACAAGTACTTAGGTTCAAAAGAAAGCAGAAGACAATTAAAACATCTACCACTAAGCATAGAGAACCAACTTGTTCCCTGAAAGTTGTCGAAATCTTAGGAAGGTCTATTGCTCACAAATTCTGTAGGATCATTCCTATGCACTAAAAGTTCAAGCTCCCTGACCTCATCCCTAGGCCATTGTTGACCACTGAAAATTAGTGAAAACAAGGTGAAAAGGTGGCAGCAGTACCTTAGACATGTTGTGATTTGAAAATCTCAAAGCTGTGTTGATTAATATTTAGTGAATATTTTTTATTTTTTACATTGAGATTGTGCTATAATGATTTAAATATCAATATTGAGTGATAATGATTTAAATATCCAGTTAGTAATTTTAAAATTTTATATTTAGATTGTATTATTTGTATTGGATGGCTTTTCATATTTTATTTTCTTGTTATTGGAAACATAATATAGAACTAAATAATTATTACATGGTGAAATTGAAATCAATTATGTGGTGCAATGTTTAATAAATTCTGATAAATGTTAAAATAGGTTTTTATTTTGCTATTCTTTGTTGAAATATAACACAAAAGTAGAAGATTATTACATGGTGAAATTGACACCAATCTTGTGGTGCAATGTTTACTAAATTCTTATAAATGTTAGAATAGATTTTTACTATATTATTTTGGAACTGTTGTTTATAGTCAATGTACAATTATGGTTTATAACATTTTTTATCTGAAATTTAATTTTTTTTATTGGGAAACTATGATTTAAAATAAAATTTATATTTGGGTTAATTAAACATTTAGCTCATGTGTGTGTGTGTGTGAGCTAGCTCGTGCATATAATATATATGTGATCTAGATCATGCATATAATATATATGTGAGCTAGCTCACATATAATATGTGTTCAAGGCCCTTTCCATGTATAGGGATAGGCCTGAAGTCGGGCTTGTCCCTCTACATGGACAGGGCCATATTTGGCCATGTTCCTTAGCTTAGTAAAGGCTATGTGTTACACTATAAGCATTACAGACTAATACATGGTTACGATAAAGGTATATACATATTAATGATAATCATTCTAATTAGTTGTTTGTTTATTTGATAGTTACAATCATACATGTTGTATTGAGTTCATGTTAGTAAGGGATATGTTCTTTTGTTCAACTTAACCAATCTCTTACCTATGATATGCTTAAGCCTCACATTTTATGTCCTTATTGAAACCCATAGCTATTTGTGCTTTATCTGAATAAGATGTACACACCATATACATAGTTTCCCTAATAAAGGCAATATAACTTAAATCAATACTAATACCGATAATAATCAAAGCATGTAAGCTAGCGTAATAACAACTTGATCTCAACTAATATGAAACACACCATGTATAGCTATATGCTCTCTTGTTGTAATTCAAAGTACGAGTTGTAGTGTGACTTATAATTCTATGTTAGTATTACTGTCATTGACCTTTATTCTAGTGAACACAATAACATCTAGCACATAATAGGAGTCAATTTGGCAAGTATAAGTGATAGACATGAACTAATCCCATTACAGCTAACATGATTATATTGCTTATGGTATAGATACTAGTAATACTAGATATGCATATATGGTAATATGGTAACATATGAACAAGGGGAATCGATATGCACACTCTGATACAAGGTGGTAGAGATAATAGCCATAGTGTTCCATGAAGATCATATAGAGATTAGTGGCCTATACCTTAGACTCAGACTCTACACTCTTAACTATATTGTAATATTCACATAGCTCATACGGGTAAGATATGAAATTGATTCCATTGCTTTAGCTCTCTCTTAATCAGAGTAAATAAAACCCATATGTATTGGATAAGAGTATACCCTTTGTAAGACCCTTGTTAATGATGCTACTAGTATAGTTATAGTATTGCATATAGTAATAGTTCTATTTACACTATTCAATACGAGTAAAGTATAAAGAATCCCATAATATATGATAGTTATAACATGTGGAATTGATATAGAAGAGTACTGGTCACTATGCTCATATAACTAGGATCGATAGTAATACAGTGTGACCATGAATGTGCTTATATTACATAAATATGATAGGCCTCTTCTTATGTTAGCTTATGAGCTTTAACTATCCTATGCCTAATCTAATTCAATTGTTATTCCCCGAATCATTCATATTACTTGGAGCTAAGATGGACATCACTCCTAGTTATAGTGTACATACTAGTGAACATATCTTAATCATAGACTACCTAAATCATAAAAGCATTACCATTAGTTAATACAAATCCATATTACATATATAGGCAATGGTATACATCGTATCATATGTGTTATTACTAATATAACATGGCATATACCGTATATAAGTTGGGCATCACTCCTTTGGTTCTTCAGAATGCCCAATGCATCGCGACAATTGGTCCTTCTCAAGTATATCCTTCAATCCATGCCTCTTTACTATTTTTCATCCATGGTTTCTCCCAACGTGGTCTTGAAAGTTGTCTGAAACCTCCAAAGATCCTTTCTGTGGGGTGGAACTTGCAAAGAAAAGAAATGGGATTTAGTCACTTTAACAATCTCAGTCTCCCTAACCTCAAACGAGGGTTCATTCTCAAAGATTCAGATGTCCCCAGCTCATTTTTTGGAGCTAAAACATGGTGTCATTGATTGGCATCAAATAATACTATATGGGCCCTCATTTGGTGCAAGAAGTACTACCCTCTCATAGAGCCTCAGGACCTGATCATACTCTGTTACCAAACTTTGACCCATGTACTCTTCATATATTATGTGTCTCCATCATAGTAAGTGTTTATCATGTTGTGACTTTGTCTTGCCACTTGTACTTTTGGAGCATTTCATCAACTTTATGTCCTAATATGTGCTCATCTAAATATTGTTTCCATTTTTTGTGGATTTACCAAGGTTATTTTTGCTAATAGTAAGAAACCAATATATATTTGAAATGGGCATGGGTAGTGGAGTTATGCATCACCCTATTATAATTATGTCTAACATAAAGAACATTTCTATTAATTTTGTCTTCTTCTTTTTTTTCTTCATAATTTGTGTTGGTCAATGTTGGAGATATTAACTCGTACATGTCTTGTGCTTAACTTTTCATGAATTTAAAAAGGATATATATTGAGGCGAAATGTCGAGACAGGAGTCTCCAAACATTCCTCGCAAACGCTCTAAGTTATCCCAATAAGGAAGAAGAGGAACCCCTTCTTCGACTGAGACTCCGAGTGACCAACGATAATCTCGTCAGAGGAGATTATCAAACGAGTCTGTGAATAGATCAACTCGAGAATGTGTTCAAGCAAGTTATATGGATGCAGCCTTTTTAGATAGGTTTCACATTGATACTCCTACACCTGAGAATGTAGAGAATACCTCAGGACAAGAAAATATTTTTGGTAATTTTCTTTGATTTTGTTTATTTTTGTGTATTTAAATCTATGTCAAGTTAAATGTTGTAATTATTTTCAAATGTGTGTGTAGACAATGAATTTAGAGCGAGGGAAGACAATGAAAGAGAGAGTGGGTTTCACGAAGATTCTAATGTTGGTGAAGAGGGTGAAGGTGGATTTAGGAGGTGACGTTATCAAGAAATAGAAGATTACACGCCTACGTCCACCTTGTTGGACAACTGAGAGAGGGGGGGTGAATCAGTTGTTACTAAGCTTAAACAATTATTCTTCTTTTAAAACTCTTTGCGGAAACACTAAATGATGATCACAATAATGCAGAGAAATAAACACAGGCACATTCAGCATCAATCACATATATGAGAAACACAGAGACAGATATTTTTTGAGGAAACCCATACAGGGTAAAAACCTCTTTTTATTTATGTGATAAGTAATAATTACATTCTTTACATTATCATACATATGAGCACCAACTCATAATGAGGCTACAACCTCTGTTTAGCAATATGCAACTCGTTGAGAGCACCAACTCTCTGTTTTCTCTAGCACCCACTAGAAGGAAGCACCAACTCCCTGGTTTCTATAGCACCAACTAGAAGGAAGAACCAACTCCCTGTGTTCAAGCACCCACTTGAACCTCTGAGGACAACAGTCCTCCCTAGCACCTCCCAACCACCCTGAAATATTGATTCTGTATTACTCAAACTTATTACAGTGATATAATGTTCAACAATGGCTTACCAGACTCATCATTGTTCTGTTGCATTTCGTTACTCTGTCTGCCTCTTTGCCTTCCTGCACACCTCACTTGCGTTGTCTGCCTCTTTGCCTTCCTGCACACCTCACTTGTGTTGTCTGTTCTTCTTCCTTTTAAGCTCTGTGCACCATTCCTATTCACTGCATAGATCCTCTTTTGTTCAATTCAGCTGCTGCACTCTCCTTCTTCTTCCCACATGAATCACCTTTACCAGCGATAATCACAGCAAACTCCAACAGCAACAACAACCCTTCTCTTCTTTGTACTGTGTATATATAGCTTCCGTGCATCTTGTGCATGAAATATTCTCCATTCCTCTGCATGCTCAAACCGCGCCAATCTCCTCCACCTCTCGAGTGCTCTGCGTGATCATCATCATAACTCTTCAACTTCTCTGGCTGTTTTTCCCACGCGTTCAGCATCACTAGGTGTTATGCTGAGATTCCTCAGTCTCTTTGGCATTTGTGACTCTTCGTCTTCTCTGTGATAGTTGAGATAGCCTTCTCTGTTTCAATTACAGCCTCAATCCCATCCAGTTGTCAATCGCCTCCACGAGTTGTCTTCATTCCACTGGTAGATTCCATGTGACTCTTCTGCTCCTCTAGAAATCACACCGAAGTCTCTTCGCATCCTCTGGTAGAAACCATCAATGGTTACTAGCAGTTTCACTGTGTCATGCAACAGTAGCTCTCCGATCTTTTTCAAGTTCACCTGCACCGTTGGATTAAATCTGAAGGGTATTGTCGTTATTTACCCGTTTTTCACTTTTACAATTTGGAGATTCTGCAATGAGGCATCTTGACTCTTCATGTTGCGAGTTCCAAAACTATGAAACGGAGATTTTTTGTGCTAGCTCCTTCCTCCATGTGACCATAGGCGATGACCACTGTATGCGCTAAAAGGCGCTGCGAACTCATGATCTTCATCGACCCTGATCGACGGTCCACGATCTCGATGAATCAACGGTCTAGATATTTTCACGATCTCGCGTCTCGTTGTTCCTTAGATGGAGGCTCTCGTCACTCTAAGTCACAATAGGTGAGACTCAGAGATGGAGTGTAGATCAACGATCCACATCTTTTGGTGTATTGACGGTCAAGATCTTATCGTGATCTCGCATCTCGCTGATCCTAAGATGGAGATGCTCGTAACTCCAAGTTGCGATAGGCAAAAGTTTGAGATGGAGCTTTATGGTGCTCTGATCTTTCACCATGCGTCCTCTTGATCCAATGGTCCACGATTAAATCGTGATCTCACATCTCGCTATTCTTTTGACTTTCTAGTCAGTGACATGACGATCTTTCGCCACGTGTCCTCTTGATCCAACGGACCACGACTAAATCGCGATCTTGCATCTCGTGAATCTGGACATGAATCATCTCGACTCTCCAAGTCGCGATTTGCGAAACTCCGAGATGGAGCTGAGATCAACGGTCCATATCTGATCTCTATTTAACGTCTGTGATTGAATCGTGATTTCTCATATCGCGAAATCGGCATTCTTGATGCATTGGGTTCTTTGCCTCCCCAAGTCGCGATTCGCGAAACTCCGATATGGTGTCCATCTGCTGACGTCACACATGGATTGACACATGTTAAAGAATGCCACATGTCACTCTAATTCATGACTTACATGTGCCTGAAATGTTGAATCAGTCTGACACTTGTCGTTACCTGATTATGCCACGTGTCCCTAGCTAACGTGGTCTGCTGTCATGAGTTGGGTCGACGGTCTAGATCACATCTTGATCTAACGGTTCAGGTTCAGTCAGGATTTCACACATCGCAAAATCAAGGTTCTTGAGGTCAAGTGATTTTGTCATTTCAAAGTCCCGATCCCCGATTCTCCATGCAGAGGATCAACGGTCCAGATCAAAGCTTGATCTGACGGCTCCATGGGTCATATG
>JASDQU010104387.1:1542-17304 GCA_032191745.1 Picea mariana | reverse complement strand
CTTCATGGCATGCCGCACTCTATTGTTTCTGATCGCGACCCAACTTTCACAAGCAATTTTTGGCAAGAACTGTTCAAGATACAAGGCACCGAATTGCATCTCAGCACATCTTATCATCCCCTGACTGATGACCAAACGGAAGTTGTCAATAAGTGTTTGGAAACATATTTGAGGTGTTTTGCCTCTGAAAAGAAAAATCAGTGGGCTCAATGGTTACCCCTAGCTAAATGGTGGTACAACACTTCATACCATACATCTACACACATGACTCTTTTTGAAGCAATATATGGACAGAAGCCACCTTCAGTTCTCTCATTCTTATCGGGTGCCTCGAAGGTCCAAGCGGTTGACCTAACACTTACAGCTCAAAAAGCTATTCTCTTTACCCTCAAATAGAATTTGGTCATGGCACAGAATCGCATGAAGCAATAAGAAGATCAAGGTCACTCTAAACGTCAATTTGCAGAAGGGGATCAGGTGTTTCTTCGACTGCAACCTTACAAGCAAAGTTCCCTCAAGGCTGAGCAGTGTCAGAAGCTAGCGCCCAAATTTTATGGTCCTTATATCGTTCTCAAGCATGTGGGACAAGTAGCCTATCAGTTATCTTTTCCCAGCCATTCAAAGCTACATCTTGTTTTTCATGTTTCATGCTTAAAGAAGGTGATTGGAGCTAAGTGCCAAATTCAAACCAACCTTCCAGATTTAGCTGAAGAAGGATCCATTTGGCTACAGCCAGAAGTATTTTTGGACCATTGTGAGTGTCGCCTACGTCAGAGAACCATCAAGGAAGTTCTAGTCCAGTGGAAAGATACAACTCCAGCAGACGCCACTTGGGAACCAACTACCATTTTGCAGCAATTTCCTCATCTCAAGCCTTGAGGACAAGGTTGTTTTTAAGGGGGCATACATGTTAGGGTCCTAACCTGTACATAGGTAGAACAATATATTTGGATGTAATAAAGGTGAATATTAATAAGGCCTTTCAATAAAATAGAATAAGGCGGATGTAAGAAGACCTAATAGAAGCTTCTGCTTCTAGAAGGTTCTTCCTCTAGATGCTTCTTTTTGGTATAAATAGGAGTCAAGGATATGAGAACCCTAGCTTGGATATTATTGTAATAGAGCTCTGCTCAACTGGAAGTTGCCCCCTCGAAGAGGCCCATGAACATTGCTTTCAGATTTAAAGTGTTATTTATGTTATTATTCTCATATCATTTCAGTGTTATTATGGTGAATGTTCTGGTTATATTGTTGTTATTCTGCCATTACTAGCATTTTATTTATGTTCTGCATACATTTTATATCTGTTATATTATAGAATTTCACTCTCTCTCTGAGGGAAGTTTGGAGCGAGAACCCAAGGGTGGAATCGCAGAGTGTTTTTTTCATATATTTTATGGAAAATCATTGTCTATTGGATATTGAAGCAGTTAAACTAGTGCCCACATGGTGAAATTTTAGAACCGATAAGGAAGCAGTTTCAAAACGATTGGACAGTTTCATGGCCACTAAAAATTTCATGGAAGTCGGGATTCTCATTAAATCAATGGAGTGTGAGGGGGGTATTTTCGACCACATACCCATTATCTTATGAATGAAGACTAGTAATGAATCCCCTACAAGTCCACTCAAATTCATTCCCTTATGGTTAGAAGAAGATTCCTTTATATCCCTAGTCAAGGAGACATTGAAGCATTTGGACTCCTCTTCTCCTACCTCCTTAATGAGACAGTTTGCAGAAAACCTCGCCGAGGTTAAAAGGGTCATTAAGAAATAGATAAAATTCTACAAAGCTCGAACACTCGGAAAGGTTAAGAAGATGGAGGAAAAATTGGCGGCCCTATCTCTAAAGTCGGATGGCGGTCCTCCGACCAGCTCTTATCTCTCTAAATTAATCGAATTGAATTTAGTTTGTCACTCTTTTCTTGATAAGGAAGAAAAATAGTTGAGGTTAAATAGGATGGCGCTCTGTTTAAAGGATGGAGACAATAATTCTAAGTTCTTCCATCGTTATGTGAATCTTCGAAAAAACCTCAACATGATATGGGAAATAAAAATCAAATATGGAATATTGGTGAGCTCCTTCGAAGAAAAGGTAGAGGAAGGGGCTAGATATTTTCACTCCCTCTTTCAAGCCCCAACTAGTTGTTTTATAAAGGAAATTTTGCAAGTTGTTTCCAAATTCCAAGCAATAATTACAGAAGATATGAATAAATATTTAGAAGAAGAAGTGACGGAGATAGAGGTTTTAGCTGCACGGTCTTCCATGAAACAAAGAAAAATCCTAGGACTAGATGGGTTCACAGTGGAATTCTTTTGAGGATTCTACAACCTGGTAAAGGAATAACTCCTTATGATAGTCATAGAATCATAGAGGTATAAGAAGACATTAGGGTCTTTCAATGCCACTTTCATTTGCTTGATAGCCAAAAAGAATAACGAAGTGTCCTTCAGGGGCTATCATCCAATTTCTTGTTGTAATGTGGTGTATAAAATCATAGCAAAGGTGTTATAAAGACGACTAAAGCCAATCTAGACTGAGATCATCTCATAGGAGTATTTTGGCTTCTTACAATGCAGACAAATCCACGATGCAATCTCCATAGCTCAGGAATTTTTTCATTATGCTAAAAGATTGAATCAAAAGGCCATCATTCTAAAGCTAGACCTAGAAAAAGCATATGATAGGGTCGACTAGACCTTCCTACGACTAGTACTTATTCAAATGGGGATGTATAATTCAGTGGTTAACTGGATAGTGGGATGCATACAATCGGTTTCATTCGCAGTCTTAATAAATGGATCCCCTTCAAGTTTCTTTAGAGATTCAAGGGGGCTAAGGAAGGGATTCCCTCTGTCCCCGTTTTATATTCCTCAGCATAGTAGAGGGATAAATAAAAGTGATTACAGAAGAAAACAAAGCAAGATCGATTAGAGGGATAAAAATATCAGAAAGGGAAATGATCACACATCTTATATTTGTGGATGATGTCTTCTACTGAACAAAAGGTTCCTTAAGGGACATACCAGTGTTAAAAGGTGCACTTAATTTATTCTACTCTGTCGTAGGCATGGAAGTTCATTTCAAAAAATCATGCTTAATCCCCCACTAGTGCTCGACGGAAGAGAAGAGGTGGATTGGAAATATTTTACCGGTTCCTGTGCGAAATTTGGATGAAGGCTTCAAATATCTAAGGTTCCATCTCAAGCCAGATAATTATAGTTTTACCAATTGGGAATGGCTAGCCAAAAAGGTCGAAGCTCGAGTATTGGTGTGGGTAAACATACTTTTTTCCAAGGGGGGCGTCTGGTCTTGCTTAATTCAGTACTAAAAAGTACTCTTGTCTTATGGACATCCATCACAAAAATTCCAAAAGGAATCCTCACTAAGATTCAAAAAATCAGTTTCCAATACTTATGGTCAAACTCATGAAAATTGGGAGTGATTCCTTTGGTAAAACGGTCTGCCATATAAGTTCCCAAGGATCTTGATGGATGGGGGATCAAGAACATCTATTTCTTTTCACAAATACTAGCAGGAAGAATCCTATGGAGATTAATTCAAGGAGACTCCCTATGGGGCAGAGTTATTCAATCGAAGTACTTTCTGGATTTATATAGGGAAAAGTAATATAGACAGTCTCGGAAATCAGTTAAGGAATCCATAGTCTGGAAAGCATTGGTCTAGGACTTTCCACTGGTTGGCGGACTCTTTGGAAAATTGGAAACAGTCGAAAGGTATGCCTCGAGGAGGACCCTTGGCTAGGAGTAGGTAACAATTTCCATTTGTCGGAATCTCTCATCCATGCCCTCAGATTGCAAAATATATGCACCTTGAGTGATGCAAAGTCCTAATACCCTCAACTAAGAGAAAGAGTGGGGTGGAAATCAGTGAGATCCTTCAGTTTTTTCAGAGTTGAAGTTGAAGAATCGAGCCAATTAATTGATATTCTGATATCCAATTTCATTACGCTCATGCAGGAATATCTAGATACCCTATGCTAGTCAAAAAATCCAAAATTTGGGGATTTCACAACAAAAATGGGATACAAAGTTTGGGTCGAATATCATTTTGAAGGGGACAAAAAATGGTGGTGGAACCTAATATGGAATATTAGTGCTCAACGGTAAATTCATGAAGGTGGGTAACACTTTCGTGACAATCGGATCTCCAAAATTTCGAAAGACCTTTTTTCGCCGAACTAATATTTTTTTCGATCGAAAGTTCTATTTTTTCAGCTGAAATATGTTTCGGCCGAACCTTTGAACGTCAAATCGAATAGTATCGTGACGATGCCCTCAATTTTTGTGTACAATTTTAGCCAAATGGATTTTTTTCATCCGATAACATATTTTCGGCCGAAAGATATTCCGGCCAAAAAGATATTTCGATCGAAAGAATGTTTCAGCAGAAATATTGTTTCAACCGAAATATTGTTTCGGCCAAAATATATTTTCGGCCGAAACAATCTTTCGGTCGGAAATAAGTTTATATATCACCCGCACATCGGGACTATTACGGTTTTCCTAAGTTCACGGTGATAGTGTGAGTGATAGTGTGAGTGATTGTGAGTGATAGTGTGTTGGCGCAGTTGATAGTTTGAGTGCTAAGAGCTGCGGAGTGTGTTGGCAAGGAGTGATAGTGTGTTGGCGCAGAGTGCATTGGTGAGGAGTGATAGTGTGTTGGTGTGGAGTGTGTTGGCGAGGAGTGATAGTGTGTTGGCGTGGAGTGTGTTGGCGAGTGTTGATGGGCAGGCGGACGGGCAATCGAAGCTGTGAAGTTGTGGGTCTTGGAGTCTTGGAGTTGCGGAGCTTGGAGCTGCGAGGTAAGTTTCTATAACTTTAAGTAAATTTAAAGCTAGGTTATAATTTAATTTCTGTAAATTTAAATTCTCTAATTTCTCTAATTTCTATAAGTTTTTGTAATTTTTGTAAGTTTTTGTAAATTCAGTAATTTTTGTAAACTCAGTAATTTATGTAAGTTTCTGTAAATTTAAGTGCTCGAGTTGTGACTTGGTCGCGGGGGGGCAGCCCTGTGTCCAAGTCGTGGGCATTAAGTGCTCGAGCTGTGACTTGGCCACGGGGGGGTAGCCCTATGGCCAAGCCGTGGGCACACCCACGGCTTGGCCATAGGGATCGCCCCCCGCGGCCAAGTCACAACCTATTACATATATGTTATTAAATATATGTTATAACATATATGTTATTACATATATGTTATTTGGTAAAGGTGTTTCTAGATCAATTTATGAACCAACCGATGCCTTGCTTTATAGACTGAAGAAATTGTTGCTACTACTAATTCCTACTGCTATTAGATTTTTTATTGGAAGGATGGAGGAATGATTAGCTTAGACATGCCTTGATTGCATGTTTGGCTTAGACCTATCTTGATTGCATGGATGGGATAGATAACTACTACTTCGAACCTTAGAAATTAGGGACCTTATCAAACTGAACACAGGAAGCAACCACTCCAAACTTGGCTCACATCCTAAACTTCTAATACTTATACTTATAGACTCTCTTAAATCTAGGAACACAAAGCTAGGATTATAACTATGAAACTCCTATATTGGTACTGAACTTATACTTTAGGAATAGGAGCATTAATAATATCATTGTTTCATCAAAAGTATTTATTGAGAACAACCATTATATTCTTTTTCAACAAGCTCCTAGCTTAGATTGGAAACCATCATAAGCCAGATGTGTATATATTAGATTTTAAGGGTTAGACTGTCTTCTAACAACATCCCTAATAGATTGTAAATTATTGGACTATAAAACAACAAGCTTTTAATGTTTAACTCTAACAACAAGCTTGAGTGTATCCTGTCAGCAACATCCCTAGTCTCCCTCTCAGCAACAGTAGAAGAAGGTGGGTGATTATTAGCATTTTCGCCAACTTGCGGATTGAAAATATTATATTCAATATTCCATACCCCAATGATTTATTCTCTGCTTAGAGTTAGAGTAAACAAGGTTCACATACCCTTTACAAAAAACATGCAGATTTCAAATCTGCCCACAACGTCTTTTCCACCTCACGGTGTGCACTTTCAATTTCTTAAAAACTAATACCCAACTGCTAGTCGGAGTTTTTATCTTCCCTCTCTCTACAACTCTACCTTGTGAGACACTATAGTTGTTTATCTCTTACAAATTATACCCAGTGCTTAGTTATTGAGTGTAAAGGCTAAATTCATACATCTTTTAGGTTCTACCTTTTATAGCATGGTGACACAAGCAGTGAACATTTCATGTCAATGTCTCATTTACAGAATGATAAGAAATAACAAATTTAAATCCAAATGTCTAACTCCAATTCCATGAACTGAGATACCAATTACGATTCCTCCAAAAGTCAAGCTAGCTTCCATTTTCAACAAAGATGGGCTTAAAAGTATGAAGACTCGGAAATAGAACGGAATTAACGATACCCAAGAAAATTGATAAGAACACAACGGAAAGCTCATAGCAGAAATGCAATTTGAACTTGCATTTTCATTCAAGAAAGTAAAAAATGCAATTTGAACTTGCATTTCATTCAAGAAAGTAAAAAATGCAATTTGAACTTGCATATCCGTTTAGAAAGTCAAACGTTTCAACAACTCTTGTGAACTTGACCTAGGAGAATCTTCCTAAGTTTGTTCATGCACCCTTTCACGATGATATCATAGATGCACTTACCCAAATTTGAACACACAACCATCGTTCTTCATATTGTAAAATACACACTTATCCACATTTTACAGCCCCAATTCTGGTTGTATATTTTTCTATCTACAATAAAACTTTTCTTATATAAAATGTATGCAAAATCTGTTAACTTCTAATTCGGAAAGTCCCAATTTCGACAGTATATTTTATGTCCAACATTGTCGACACACTAACTCAGCAAGTTGACTAGTCCAACACTATCCATTTTGATGAAAATATTTGAAATGCATCGCTATTGTTGTTGCTTATTTAGAATGAAGAAATATACAAAGGAGAAAATTATTGTGGTGTTCTCCAATCTCACAAATTTAAGGTCTCTGCTAAGGCAACATTTAGGATGAGATGCAAAAAGAAAGCAGAAGACAAGTACTTAGGTTCAAAAGAAAGCAGAAGACAATTAAAACATCTACCACTAAGCATAGAGAACCAACTTGTTCCCTGAAAGTTGTCGAGATCTTAGGAAGGTCTATTGCTCGCAAATTTTGTAGGCTCATTCCTATGCACTAAAAGTTCAAGCTCCCTGACCTCATTCCTAGGCCACTGTTGACCACTGAAAATTAGTGAAAACAAGGTGAAATGGTAGCAGCAGTACCTTAGACATGTTATGATTTGAAAATCTTAAAGCTCTGTTGATTAATATTTAGTGAATATTTTTTATTTTTTACATTGAGATTGTGCTATAATGATTTAAATATTGATATTGAGTGATAATGATTTAAATATCCAGTTAGTAATTTTACAATTTTATATTTAGATTGTATTATTTGTATTGGATGGCTTTTCATATTTTATTTTCTTGTTATTGAAACATAATATAAAACTAAATAATTATTACATGGTGAAATTGAAATCAATTCTGTGGTGCAATTTTTAATAAATTCTGATAAATGTTAAAATAGGTTTTTATTTTGCTATTCTTTGTTGAAATATAATACAAAAGTAGAAGATTATTACATGGTGAAATTGACACCAATCTTATAGTGCAATGTTTACTAAATTCTTATAAATGTTAGAATAGATTTTTACTATATTATTTTGGAACTGTTGTTTATAGTCAATGTACAATTATGGTTTATAACATTTTTTATCTGAAATTTAATTTTTTTTTTGGGAAACTATGATTTAAAATAAAATTTATATTTGGGTTAATTAAACATTTAGCTCACATGTGTGTGTGTGTGAACTAGCTCGTGCATATAATATATATGTAATCTAGATCGTGCATATAATATATATGTGAGCTAGCTCACATATAATATGTGTTCAAGGCCCTTTCCATGTACAGAGACGGGCCTGAACTCGAGCTTGCCCCTCTACATGGACAGGGCCATATTCGTCCATGTTCCTTAGCTTAGTAAAGGCTATGTGTTACACTATGAGCATTACAGACTAATACATGGTTATGATAAAGGTATATACATATTAATGATAATCATTCTAATTAGTTGTTTGTTTATTTAATAGTTACAATCATACATGTTATATTGAGTTCATGTTAGTAAGGGATATGTTCTCTTGTTCAACTTAACCAATCTCTTACCTATGATATGCTTAAGCCTCACATTTTATGTCCTTATTGAAACCCATAGCTATCTGTGCTTTATCTGAATAAGATGTACACACCATATACGTAGTTTCCCTAATAAAGGCAATATAACTTAAATCAATACTAATATTGATAATAATCAAAGCATGTAAGTTAGCGTAATAACAACTTGATCTCAACTAATATGAAACACACCATGTATAGCTATATGCTCTCTTGTTGTAATTCAAAGTACGAGTTGTAGTGTGACTTATAATTCTATGTTAGTATTACTACCATTGACCTTTATTCTAGTGAACACAATAACATCTAGCACATAATAGGAGTCAATTTGGCAAGTATAGGTGATAGACATGAACTAATCCCATTACAGCTAACATGATTATATTGCTTATGGTATAGATACTAGTAATACTAGATATGCATATATGGTAATATGGTAGCATATGAACAAGGGGAATCGATATGCACACTCTGATACAGGGTGGTAGAGATAATAGCCATAGTGTTCCATGAAGATCATATAGATATTAGTGGCCTATACCTTAGACTCAGACTCTACACTCTTAACTATATTGTAATATTCACATAGCTCATACGGGTAAGATATAAAATTGATTCCATTGCTTTAGCTATCTCTTAATCAGAGTAAGTAAAACCCATATGTATTGGATAAGAGTATACCTTTTGTAAGACCCTTGTTAATGATGCTACTAGTATAGTTATAGTGTTGCATATAGTAATAGTTCTATTTACACTATTCAATACGAGTAAAGTATAAGGAATCCCATAATATATGATAGTTATAACATGTGGAATTGATATAGAAGAGTACTGGTCACTATGCTCATATAACTAGGATCGATAGTAATACAGTGTGACCATGAATGTGCTTATATTACGTAAATATGATAGGTCTCTGCTTATGTTAGCTTATGAGCTTCAACTATCCTATGCCTAATCTGATTCCATTGTTATTCCCCAAATCATTCGTATTACTTGGAGCTAAGATGGGCATCACTCCTAGTTATAGTGTACATACTAGTGAACATATCTTAATCATAGACTACCTGAATCATAGAAGCATTACCATTAGTTAATACAAATCCATATTACATATATAGGCAATGGTATACATCTTATCATATGTGTTATTACTAATATAACATGACATATATTGTGTATAAGTTGGGCATCACTCCTCTGGTTCTTCAGAATGCTCAATGTATCGTGACAACTGGTCCTTCTCAAGTATATCCTTGATTCCATGCCTCTTTACTTTTTTTCATCCATGGTTTCTCCCAACGCGGTCTTGAAAGTTGTCTAAAACCTCCAAAGATCCTTTCTGTGGGGTGGAATTTACAAAGAAAAGAAATGGGATTTAGTCACTTTGACAAGCTCAGACTCCCTAACATCAAACGAGGGTTCATTCTCAAAGATCCAGATGTCCCCAGCTCATTTTGTGGAGCTAAAACATGGTGGAATTAACTGGCATCAAATAATACTATGTGAGCCCTCATTTGGTGCAAGAAGTACTACCCTCTCATAGAGCCTCAGTACCTGATCATACTCTGTTACCAGACTTTGACCCATGTACTCTTCATATATTATGTGTTTCCATCATAGTAAGTGTTTCTCGTGTTGTGAATTTGTCTTGCCACTTGTACTTTTGGAGCATTTCATCAACTTTATGTCCTAATATGTGCTCGTCTAAATATTGTTTCCATTTTTTGTGGATTTACCAAGGTTATTTTTGTTAATAGTCAGAAACCAAAATATATTTGAAATGGGCATGGGTAGGGAGTTATGCATCACTCTATAATAATTGTGTCTAACATAAAGAACATTTCTATTAATTTTGTCTTCTTCTTTTCTTTTCTTTATAATTTGTGTTGGTCAATGTAGGAGATATTAACTCGTACATGTCTTGTGCTTAACTTTTCATGAATTTACAAAGGATATATATTGAGGCGAAATGTTGAGACATGAGTCTCCAAACATTCCTCACAAACGCTCTAGGTTATCCCAAGAAGGAAGAAGAGGAACCCCTTCTTCAACTGAGACTCCGAGTGACCAACAATAATCTCGTCAGAGGAGATTATCAAACGAGTCTGTGAATAGATCAACTCGAGAATGTGTTCAAGCAAGTTATATGGATGCAACCTTTTTAGATAGGTTTCACATTGATACTCCTACACCTGAGAATGTAGATAATACCTCAGGACAAGAAAATATTTTTGGTAATTTTCTTTTATTTTGTTCATTTTTGTTGTATTTTTGTGTATTTAAATCGATGTCAAGTTAAATGTTGTAAGTACTTTCAAATGTGTGTGTAGACAATGCGTTTAGAGCGAAGGAAGACAATGAAAGAGAGAGTGGGTTTCACGAAGATTCTAATGTTGGTGAAGAGGGTGAAGGTGGATTTAGGAGGTGACGTTATCAAGAAATAGAAGATTACACGCCTATGTCCACCTATCCTTCGGATGTTGGTGATGAGCTTCCCTGGGAAGGGATTACTGAAGAAATGACCCTTAAGCGATGCTAAGGTGTTAAAAGGAGGTTGTAAAATGATTTGAGGATCTTAGATCTCCCTCAGGAGAGTAAACAAAGCTTACAGATTGTTTCGCATTCATTGCAAAAGTTTATGGATGCATATCAAATGATGGGGCCAACCACTGACAGTTTTATCGATTTGATAAGGTGGCGAAAGTCAGAGGTGATGGGCCCTGATAAATTGGATGCAGTAAAAAATAAAGTTTCAAAAGAAAACGCAATTTCGATGTTCAATTTCAAAGATGGGCCAAAGCGACAGATGTTGAAAGTGCAATATTTTAAGCACCCCGACATAGCAGGACATCTATATAACAGATTTTTGGCAGCATATGGGAAATTGTCATGGAACGATGAGGTTCCACATTATTTTGCTAGGCACTTTTATGCAGATTTTTTCATGGACATGCACCCTGATTATACTAGTCTACCATCTTATTATTATGGGGCTGGTAAAGGACGAACATATGATCGAAAGGGGGCATATCGAAATGTGACATTGAAAAGGCCTCCACGGCCTTTAGTAGCTCACGCAACAGGGGAATTTTCTTCACATTCAGAGTTACAAGCTTCATCAGAGGTTGGAAAAGAGGCTAGGAATGGAATCGGGGAAAATTTGGAATCGATTTTTTATGGTGTTGATGTTGGCTTGAACCATTAGCAAGTGGAAGCCAATTCTCAGGCCATTTTTGTTTATAAAATAGATGCGGAGTTAGATACCATGTCAGTAGATGATCTTAAGGAGTATACAAAATTTTACCATGATGATTGGAAGGAGGTCATTCAGAATGATGAATCGAATAGTAGAGTGGTATGTGTTCTAGTTAGTAAATTTTTTATGCATTTTATGATAGTTTACTTCTAATTGTAGATCTAGATACATATCATTGTATCTATAGAAATAATGGAGTTGTTATTGTCATTAATTGCAGTTTGGAGATATGATAAATGAATCTCCAGTAAATAGGGAACTTGATTTTACAAATTTAAATTTGGATGGGTTGAATCAGGTATGTGTTTTCTAATATCCACAGATGAGCACTTTAGTTGTCCAATCTCCAATCTTTTGAATAAGATCAACAACATTTATAATTTTGTATAAATGTGAACACATTGAATCCTAGATTTATTTTTTAGTTGTAGTGTTCAAAGATCCCTATACCATCTCCTACTACTTGGGTAGGTTTGTCTCGATTCTCATTGGGGGAGTTTGAAGAGGGTGGGAGTTCACAGATATCATTGCATGTTGAAAACAAAATTAGTTGTATATTAAAATTGCAAATTGTCATTTAAATTATTAATTTAAAAGAAGAATGTCTTAAACAACATTTAATTTATTGAATCATAGGTTGGCACATCACAGGCATTACATGTTTCAAAATTTAAAACTACAATTTAATGTATTAAAATCATTTAAATTTAATTTTCAAATTTTCAAATTTGACATGTGTTATATAGGATAATGTGGAGAAGAGAGTACATGAGAGTATGCTTGAACAAAATGTGGAGAAGAAAGTGTGGGAGATTGGGATTGAGGAGGAAGCATCCATACCTGGTAAGGATGTGTCCATTCATGATGATTCATAAATGTATGTTCATTGCACATTAGTGATTTTTTATTTTCTTTTATGTTGGGGTTTTCTATAAAAGTGTTCAAGCTTATTTTTGTTGAATAAGCTTATATTTTTTACTTTTATCAAATTTTTGTTTTCTCAAATTTTTAGTTTAGCCTTTCCTATTCAACACTTTGATCAATTATTTTGAAATATATAGAACCCCTATATAAGCTTATCGTTGTCTTAAATGGTACATTCAAACTTATTCATTTGAACTTGAACATTTGATTATTTGAGAATAGACTCTATCCCACATTAGAAATTGGGAAGTTTCTAAATTTTGTTCGATTGCATTCATTGTCTTCTTGTCCAAGAATGGCGTAGTATGGACATTTGTGTTTTCTACATACAACGAAGTAAATTCCTTCTTGTCAGGGTATTGTCAAACTCTTAACTAAATTGGTTACTAACCACAAAAACCAACATTCAAGTAGATTTACAAATAAGCTATGTATATGTATATCTAAGCTTGCTCACACATATTGTATATCTGAGCTACTCACACATATAGTATATGTGAGCTAGCTCACATATAATTTCAAAGAGCATTTGATTATATGTAATATGAATACATCCCAAAGATGAAAGATTTAAATGGTTTTTGAAGAATGACTTAATATATGTGCAGATTTGTGTTTTCTTTATGTAAATGAAAGATTATATGAGAACATCTATTTCACCCCAGAAAGAGAAGATAAGTATTTTCTGGAAGGGTTTTTAAAATGGAGATTTGTGAACTTTCATAGATATAAGTAATTTCTTGGAAGAATGGATTAATATGGAGATTTATGAGTCCTTTAATTTGAAAAGGGTATTATGGAATTTGATTATATGACCACTGCAGAAGAGGAGAGAAGTATTTTACTGCTGAGGAAATTAGTATTTTACTGTTGAGTAAATAAGATCAAATAAGATCACTTGGGATGAGAATTTCACCTTAAGGATTTGGAACTTTATCCACAAGGAGATAAGTATTTCATTGGAAGAATGACTTAATATGGATATTTGTGAACTTTTTGCATACACAGTTCTATATTTATTTTCAGATTATTTTCTAACTCTGAACACAAAAATTTCTTACCAAAAACACAATTTTTCTCTTTAAAATTTTTTAAGATTTTACAAATTGTTTAATTCATGTATGCTTAATGTGGAGACTAACTATTTTGAAAGTTTTGGAACTTTGTGATGGAAGTTTGGTTTTAAAAAAGTGTCAAAAAAGTGTAATAAAAAGATTGGGAAAATCTTAAATTTGTTTAACTCTGGTTGGGTATGTTATTATTTCTTATTGTTTATTTGATATTTAGTTAAAGTATATATGCTAATATATGTTATTTTTTTTTATTATTATTATTGTTTTTTATTGTTATATATGTCTAAATTATATATGGTGGAAAAAATGTTTACATTATATTTGGTGGAAAGGAGTATGTTGGAGGATGAGACTTAACTCTTTTGGTATGTATGTCAATTTTGCTTTAATCACAACTTGTTTTATTTATCTAAAATAGTACATGTGTGCATTTTATTTTAAATTTGTACATATATTTTATTGTAATTTTTGAATTATGTTTTCTTTTGCATGTTTGAATTGTAATTTTTGAAATTTTGAATTCCATTTTATTTTGCATGTTTGAATTGTGAATTTTTAATTTTTGAATTATGTTTTCTTTTGCAAGTTTGAATTGCAGGTATGAAGTGATCTATCTTAAAGCGATGGCTTAGAGTTCAGAATTTTGAAGTTAAATGTCTTAGTTTTTGTTATCATCCCAAAATGGATGTGGAACCTATATATTTGGATGTGTAACTATTCAAACTTTGATTTTATATATATATTTGATATTTTTGGAATTCAAAATATTATTTTATTGTCTCATAATTGATTTCTCTGATATTGTTTATATGATATTGTTAATTAATGTTAATTTCTCAAAATATCAATTTATTGTCTCATATTTGATCAAAAGGTTAATTTATGTTTTACGATGTACTGTGAACTATCAAATTATAGTTTCTAACTTATAATTTAAATTTTGTTTGATTTGGAAATATGGTTGAAAATAGTCAAAACAAGTCATCAAATTTTATAGTTTCATTATGAAATTTCACAATGAAATATTCAAGAAAATGTAAAATAAAAATTATAGTTTCTCACTTATAATTTAAATTTTGTTTCATTTGGAAATATGGTTGAAAATAGTCAAAACTAGTCATCAAATTTTATAGTTTCTTATGAAATTTCACAATGAAATGACAGTCCAACACTAAATTGGTTATGTTAGTCTTTGGTTTCTTTTCGAGCTTTCAATATATTTAATTTGGAAATATGGTTGAAAATAGTCAAAACAAGTCATCAAATTTTATAGTTTCTTATGAAATTTCACAATTAAATGGCAGTCCAACAATAAATTGGTTATATTAGTCTTTGGTTTCTTTTCGAGCTTTCAATATATTTAATTTGGAAATATGATTGAAAATAGTCAAAACAAGTCATCAAATTTTATAGTTTCTTATGAAATTTCACAATGAAATGACAGTCCAACACTAAATTGGTTATGTTAGTCTTTGGTTTTTTTTTATCTTTCAATATATTTAATTTGGAAATATGGTTAAAAATAGTCAAAACAAGTCATCAAATTTTATAGTTTCTTATGAAATTTCACAATGAAATGACAGTCCAACACTAAATTCGTTATGTTAGTCCTTGGTTTCTTTTTGAGCTTTCAATATATTTATTCAAGAAAATGTGAAATAAAAATGTGTACTTTGTAATAAAAATTGAAATAAAAACATGATTTAGAATGTAAAATTGAAATATACTTTAATATAAGTAAGTTATTTTCATTAAAATATATTGATATAATTTTTTATGTATCGAAAATGGTTGATATGGAAATTATCAATCTGCACATTGGAAATATTAGAACCTATTTTAATATGTAAAATTAAAATATACTTTAATATAAGTAAGTGATTTTCATTAAAATTTATATTGATATAAATTGTTTTTGTAAGGGTAGAAAATGGTTGATGGAAATTATCAATCCTCTCCACATTGAAAGTATTCACTAATGCCGAACAAGTCAAAATGAATTGAGGCACGATGAGAACCCTAGCCGCGCGCACAGGCAGCCTCGGCCCTCGGCGGCCAAGCTTAGCTTGACGCACCTCCTGGTTTGATTGTTCTCGTTGCCAGCAACGGATCTGGTTCACGGGCGGTGATTTGAAGGTCTGAAGGACGCGATTTCGGCGCCCTGCACTCAAAGCCGCGACTCAACTACGGATCGGTGTTTCAGCGGTGTACAGAGACGCGATTCGGCACTTGCA
>JASDQU010104386.1:272064-283561 GCA_032191745.1 Picea mariana | reverse complement strand
TTCTTGACCATTATCATATCGTGTTTCATCCATCATTTCTTCTTCTAACCTCACACATTAGGGGGCATTTGTTACAACCTTATTTTCCACCCTAGGGACACATGGATGACACATTGATGCTTTCTTATTGAGAAACACTCTTCTACCTTTGGAGTTCACTAATTTTTAGGGAGGTGTTGCTATGATCCACTAGTAGAGCACGACTAGTCATAGACTACATCACTGACAACACACAATTGATTGCAAGATTCATTATTGATAGCCCATGACTACCCCTATATACTTCTAGAATTGGTGAGTTATGATGAGATCAACACTAGGTGAGTTGTTTCTATCATGATATGATCTTAGGAACTCTCAATATAGTCTAGGTTCATTAAGTTCTAGATATATAGAAGCATCCCCTAGCCCCTCCACTAATGTATATAAACAAGGCATTCCAAAGGAAAGTTGAGGAAGAATCTATTAGAGGTTTATGCTGCAAAAATTCTCAAGGGATCCCTTGAACAAGAATATATTTTGAGTAATTTTCCTTAAAAATTGGGTTGTATTATTTCCTTAGAAGTTATACCACACGATTTTGAGTTTTTCTTCCTCCTATTGGTTATTCTTCCAATCATGTTGGAGAACCTTCATTTCCTCCTACACCGATGGTTTATATCATTTGTTTCTTTTGGTGTACATTACTTCCCAAGTCATTATAATTTCATGTCTATGCTCAAGGGAATCTTTAGCATGAGTAGGCCATTTCTCCAATGTAATGATTTTCTATGTCAACCATTCCTTGGTTCAATTTATGCTCAAATCATCATCATTTCTAGTGATTTTTTTCTCATTCCAATGTGGAAGTATTCCTTGTTTCCTTCTCATTGGAAATTCTTATCCCATAGACATCAACTCATTATATAGGATGTTGTTGGCATAGGGGAAGACCCAGGGTTCAACTCTAACAGTGCACCAACAAGCCCTAACTATTGTCCCTTTCGGAAACACCTGTGGAGCATATGCAGTCTCACCCGAAGTAGCAATAGAGGGTTGCAAGACACATGTGTCTACAACTAGAGGAAATGAAAGTGAATCCAAAGAACAACACACAGAGATCTAGTTATTCTTTATCAATATTGAACCTACTTCACACAGTTATATCTCAGATCTGACAAAACAACGCAATAACAGTATGAAAAACAATAAAGACTACAACATCAACCACATAAGACAACAAGATATATGTGGTTCACCCCCTCCCTGGGGATACATCCACAAAACTGTGTTTATTGATATATTATATGAAAACATACAATTATATCTGTGCACATAGCTTACATATCTCTCTCTACTTCTCTCCCCTCCCTGCACACCTAGTTGCAGGGTTGATCTTTGCACCCAGCTGAAGATATTACAATACCAGAACCCTCTCACCTCACAATGCTTCACTCCCAATAAAAACAATAATCAACACACATTAACCAATAATAAAAAACAACAAACCCCTCTCCTCTCATCTAGGTCCTTATTTATACATTACAATGACTCTCAGAAAACCTTATATCAAAGTCTAGGTTCCAAAACCCTATATGCCAAAACCATAGCTGTCTAAAACCCTAGGTCAACTTGATCCACGTTTTCAGGGCTTCACCAACTTGTCTCTCCTTCTTCCCTGTGAGGTGATCCAAAGCATTCATTGGTGGATTTTTCCATTTGTTGAGTTGTCCATGATCCACCTCCCTTGTTGATCTGTCTTCCTCGATCTACTCATTCAACGACTCACTTTCCCTTACTTTGTTCCTTCTTTTCCACTTATTTGGCCACTTCGACCCATTCTCAATCAATATGCCTTCTGCACAATTCAGAATTTGTATTTCCTCCTTGATCTTCGCTTTCTTCCATAACCAAGGGCCAACAGGCCCCCAACACTCACTTGTGACTCATCCTGAGGCACTGCAAGACTGGACCTTCTGTTTCACTTCGAATGCAGATTGAACGAGCATCCCGTGCTTCCCGTTTTATCCCTCCTTGTCATGTGCATATTGTCTTTTCTATGTCTGGCACCCAGTTTCAACTACACCTGGTACCTAGACCCTTCTTATTCTACTTTTACTAAGAGTTGTGAGGCTACTGGTTGTCATTCTACATTTTTGATCGTCTCCCATTTACCAAACCTTCTTTTCATTCTCCATTCAGGGTCTTCAATTGTGCATCTCCACATTCTGTAACATAGATGAATTCATATGGCCCAAGCCGATGTGTCCTAAACTTCCTTGGATGCTTCATGAACTTGCTGTCATATACCAATACTAGATCTCTTTGCTTGAATGCTTTCTTCTTGATGTGTCTATAATGGTAGGCCTTTTCTCGTTCCATCTGTACCTACTAATGAAATCCTGCAATAAACCTATCCTCCTCTAGTTCCACCAACTTCGCAAGATTGTCTTGAATAGTGCCAGTGTCATCCATATCTATGAATGCTGCAATTCTTAAGCTAGGAACTAAATATTCCATAGGTACTATTGTTTCTAACCCATAAACCAACTTAAATGGAGTCTGCATTGTTAGATTCTTGCAAGTGGTTCTGTAAGCCCATAACACTGCTGGTACTCTCAAATCCCAATCATGTATGTTTACACTGCAAATATTTGTCAGCGTTGTCTCCAAGATCTTATTAAAAGCTTCGACTATACCATTCTCTCTTGGATGGTATGGAGTGCTCTTCTGATGATGAACTTCAAATTCCTGAGTCAAGGATTCAATAGTCTTATTAATAAAATGTGTACCTTGATTGATCATGAGGATATTTGGGCATCCAAACATTGTTATGATATCCTCAAATATAAGCCACACAGCTGTATTTTCACTACAGTCCTTAACTTCTCTTTCTTCTTCCCATCAGGTCAAATACTTTATTGCAATGATGATGCATCGAGCTCCTGTGCACTTTCCTGGTGGGTTTATAGGTCCCACAAAATCAATGGCCCATTTATCAAATGATTGTAATGTTAGATGTGGTGCTAGCGACATCTCATCTCTTCTAGAAGGTTTCCCAACTCTTTGGCATACATCGCAGGCTCTGTAGTATTCCTTAGCATCTTTGTGTAAAGTGGGCCACCAAAGGCCAGCTTTAAGAATCTTATGCTTTGTTTCTTTCCTTGCGTAGTGTCCTCCTGTGATGTCTTCATGTGCTTCTACTAGAATCAGTTGTCTTTCTTCCTCCATAATGCATCTCCTCAATATCTCATTGGGTCCCATCTTGTATAGTTGTCCAACTATAAGTGAAAAATCTGCAGCACGAACTACCAGTTGTTTCTTCTGCATGACTGTATATTTGCGAGGTGCCATTCCTGTTGATAGGAATTGGACTATCTCGACAAATTGATCATTAGCTTTCCTAACGGCCAACAGTTGTGCATCTAGTAGTGTATCATCCAAACTAGCAGGTTCCTCTCCATGTTCTAACCTAGACAAGTGGTTAGGTCCCTTGTTCATTCTGCCTAGCTTGACCACAATCTCAAAATCATATTCCTGGAAAAACAATAGCCATCTGCATATTCTTCCCCCCAACACTGGCTTCTTGACTAGGTACTTCAGTGCAGAGTGATCAATGAACATCTTAAAATGTCCTCCCAGTAATTAGTTTTGAAACGTTTACATCACGTACACCATGGCTAAACCTTCTCTTTCGGTGGTAGTGTAATTTATCTCAGCTGTAGAGAGCTTCCTACTAGAAAAGGCTAATGGGTGGTCAATATCTCGTGCTCTTGGTTCTGCTAACACTTCTCCTAATGCAATAGATGAAGCATCAACATGCAAGTGGAATTCCTTATTCCAGTATAGGAAAACCAATATAGGTGCAATGACCATCTTCTGTTTCAGTGTGTCGAACCTTTGCTGACATTCCTCTGACCATTGGAACTGACAATCTTTCTTTAAAATATTTTCCATGGGTGTTGTTATATGTGCATAGCCTTTGATGAAATTTCTATAGTATCTAGTATGTCCTATCATAGTGCACAATTGTCTAAACGAAGTAGGAGGAGGTAGGTCAACAATGATGCAAATCTTGGAAGGATATACCAACAACCCCTGATTACACACAATATGGCCTAGTAGCACTCTAAAGGGTGAAAAGAAAATACATTTTTTTAAATTCAGGTCAATCTGACATTGCCTACATTTATCTATCATCAATCTTAAACATTCAATATGGTCTTTTAGAAAGCTAAAAATAGTCCAATCATCAAAATATGCTTCCAAACATTTATGTAAAAACTTTTTGAATGCTTCGAACACCACTCTGGAAAACATGGTTGCTGCATTCTTCAATCCGAAAGGCATCACTGTGTACTGGAAAGAACCCCATTCAGTTGCAAATGTGGTCTTATGGTGATCTTCCTTAGCAATCCTGATCTGGTGATAACTTGAAAATCCATTTGTTAAGGAGTAAACTTCTTGTCGTCCTACATTGTCTAACACTTCATCAGTAAACGATGTAGGGAATGGATCATGTAATCATGCATCATTCAACTTTCTTAAATATACATAGATTCTGATTTCTCCTGTTTTCTTATTCTGGACCACCATAGGGCTAATTCATTCCGACTCTTCAATAGGTTCTATGATTCCTTCTTCCAGCATTCTGTCTAATTCAATCTTGACTTTTTGTTTATATTTTGGATTTAATTTGTAGGGTCTTTGCTTGATTGGCCTTGCATCTAGTTTCAAGGGGATTTTCATTTCTCCCATGGGCCCTTTAATGCCCTTCATGTATGTGAACTTGGTTGGAAACAAGTCCTGATATTCATGCAATAATTTTGTGATCTTATCAATAGTGGATTCATCCCAATAATCTCCAATGTTTTCCAGCTTAGGTGCTTTCTCTATCCCAATATTAAATTTCTTGATTTTAATTAGTTGTCCAATGAAAGGTAGTTCGACTCCTGGTCCTTCTATGTCTCTCTATCCTTCAGTTTCTACGATGTTCACCTTCCTAGGATCATCAGCTTCATCAGCATTGATATTGTAGAAGCCTTGTAATTTTTGAAGAGGTGCAGTCCATTCATCTTCCTCTTGCTCCAAAGGGAGGTTAGATGCCTCCTCAAAGACTCTCTGTTGTACAACTTGTAAATCCTAATCTATTGTGGGGTATTGAATTTAAAATAAAAATGTACCTACAAAGTTCTAAGTCATACCGTGTCAATCTGCAATGGTGAGGCACAGTTCTTCTTAAAGGTACCAATTGATAGTCATTGTGTCCAAAGTGTTAATGAATTTATGCACCCACTGTTCTTGAGGAATGCTTCTCTAGGCCTCCTCACAACTTTGCACATGGTCCTTTGGACAACTTTGACCTGTATAACTAACTTTTCACCCTTCGATTTGGTTCGAAAAGCGCACTATCATCAAAGTGCGACATTGCACCCACTTCACGATGTTCTTTTTGTGTGTCCCCCACAATCTTGTTGGCATTTCTTTCAACGCTTCATCTAGTTCCAACAGTCGCTATTGTAATAGTACAATTTCTTTGAATTCCAATAAGAAAGTTTCCAAATGGTTTAAACCATTAAATGTGGGTAGATTAATTTTGTGCCAATCCAACGAACTTCCTTGGTCAATATCGAATACCTCTACGAAAAAAATTCATACATTTTATTTTTCCAGTTCTCTAGTTCTTCTTCTGAATCTGATGAGCATGCATTGTCACTGCGCCAGCTTAAATTTCCATCTATTGTAGTATTAATGTAATCTCATTGTTTTGTTGTCAATTTATTTATGTTCTCAAGTTCGTAATCATGGTATTCTTATCTAATTGGTATGTGTATCTGTAGCCTTCATCAGGATCAAGAGGTGCAATGAACCTAAGGCCATCACCTTCAAACATCATCCTTCTTTTCTTTAAGTCAACTACAATAGAATGGTTGAAAGCCCAATCAATTCCTAACAATGTAGGATAAGGAAAACTATCATCAACTATCTCAATTACTTCAAAGTCTACAAACATCCTCACCTTGTTGATGTCCACAGGGACATGCTCTAGTATTCCAAAGGGGATTACTACCTGTTGATTAGCCATCCTGAGTCTGATAGGGGAGTAAATAAACTTAGGTTTTCCCATCAGTGCCCAAGTCTGCTTTGTCATAACATTGACTTCCGACCCTAAGTCGAGGACCACATAATCTATGACATAGTCTCCAATTTGAGCATTAAGGTGTAGTTTCTTGTTTGTCCTTATATTTCTATATACTTTATATACAACTCTGTTTAGTAGAGGATCTACCTTCCCTAGTTCATATTTCTTGATCAAGTGTTGTAGTTTTTGCACAACGCTTCCATCCTTAATCAAATCAATGAATGTTTATAATAAATTTACAAGATTGATTACCTCTTTACCATCTCCAGGTGAAACTGACTGATTGAATGCCAGAGGCATTCCACATTCTCTCAATTCTGGATGTGTCTTCGATGAGGAAGCTTGATCTCTTCCAAATATCTTTTTGCCTCTTCAAACATCTGCTTTTCTTTCCTTGGATCAAATACTTGTGTCTTCTCTACAAATTTTATGACCCTTGAATATTATGTAGTCTTCCCTGGAGTCACCCTGTATTCTCTTGTAACAACACCTCCTCGAGTGATAAAAGAGACTCTGGGATCCTCTCTGCGAGGTTCTGCTGATATTAGTTATACTTGCTGGTTTTTTCCTTGTCTTTCCTGAAGTTTGGCTAACAACACTGGGAAATCTTCAATAACATGTTCAAATGAGTTGTAGTAGTTGCAAGTGGTACAAGGGTTTTGATAGTCCCTTTCCAAATGTACTAGTTGTGCGCAGTTATAACAAATGATATGACATCGACCTCAACCCATGCCTCCTCCTCATCCTCTTCCTTTGAATCTACCGTGAGGGTTGAAGTTTCCTCTTCCTGGGGAATTAAACTGTGTAGTATTTCCCTCTTGATGAATCTCTCCTTGAATCCTATATGTATCTCTTTACCTTTCATGCAAGAGGTCATAATCCCTACAATCCTTCTCATCATGCCCCATAGATTTACAAAATGCACAGTAAACATAGGTAGGTGTTTGGACATATTGTTTCATGTAATAGCATTCACCAGGGCAATGTCTATTTCAAAGGGCTCGGAGTTTCAGAGGCCAAGTATTCATTAAACATGGGACAATGCTCCTTGTCATGGCCTTATGATTTTCATCTGATACACCAGACGTCTTCTCTTTTATCTTTTCCCTTGTCTTTCTTCATATCTTTGACCTGCAAAGATAAGATAGTTAGTTGACTTAAAATTTGAATCATACCTAAGTTGGATTCTCTCATAGGGGCTGATTCTAGTTTCATGGCGATCTCCAATGCCTCAACCTGCGAAGCAACCTTTTGTTGCATCAAAGGAACTATGATATGTGGCAAGAGGGAAACAATGAACCATTCCTTGTTTTGCTCGTCTGGGGTCTGAAAAATCAAGTAGCATGTTAAGGTCTTAAACCTATGATCAAACTCCCAAACAGGTTCAACTACTCTCTACTTGATTTCTTTCAGTTTTTTAATGCACTATGACTCTGATTTGGGTTTCTTGAATTCTGCACTCAAGGTAGTATTGATATTATTTAGTGGTTTAGGTTGTGCAACTCCTTTAACAAACTTCATGTACCATCTCAGTGTGTGGTCTCTCAAGGTAGTACTAAACTGATCTCTCTTAACTGCTTAGTAATTGACTTTCTTGATACTCCATACAGCTTTGCATAAGAACCAATGTTGATCAAGATCTTCAGATCCATCTCCCCTAAAGATAGGTAGCCTCATTTCATCTGCCATAGATATTCCTAAGGTTCTTGACTGATTTTGATTAGACTGCTGGTAACAGTTCTCTTAGTACTATAATAAATATGGATACTCTGGTTACTTAATGCTGCTAGAACAATAGGAGGAGTAATAGTACTTACTTCGGTCGACACAATTCCTGAAGTTTCTGATTCTTCTCGGTGAGGTTCTTCAGTCTTCCCTTCCTCTTACCTAGTGGACTATGAATGTTCCTCATTCAATAAATCTTGTTCTTGTCCACCGTAGAACCCTTCATCCTTTGTTAGGGGTTCATAATTCATCTCAAACAAGTTCACCAGAGGAACTTCTTTGAAAGTTCTCTCGTTGCGCATGTGTCCAACCTCTGTGTCGTTGTTGCTTTCTGAGTTATTGAACATTAGCTTTTCGATCTTACCAACTACTGTATCGTCAAGATGTTCTTCTCATGCAATAGAATCTTGATCTTCAAATTCAAAATGTGTAAAAATTTTCCTCTAGGTTCCTTAAAGAAATATCTCTTTTCTTGGCTATATGACTCTACTCTGTCAATAGAAAACTTGGTAATGTACCCTCTAATGGTGCTATCAAACCAGTGATATACTGCTCTTGACATGAAGTTATCAACTCTTTTGACCTTCTATATCAGTGTCGACATCCAAACCATAGGTGGTCTAGATCTGATTTCAAATTGGGTATCTTCTAATCGGGCTAACCACTCGTATAGCTTCTTATGAATTCCTCCAAAAACAATCCTGTGTATATCAGTAAATATATACCTTCCTAACCAATCCTCTATACTAAGATTAGGGTTCTTGTTCTGGGCTTTAGTGAATTCATTTTCTTGTTCCTCTATCTACTTCTAAATCTTTGTCTTCGATGGAAACCACCTTGAAATTCCCTCAAGAAGATCCCGGTCCTAGCAACGGAACCATTTGTTGGAACAGGGGCAGACCTAGGGTTCAACTCTAACAATGCACAAACAAGCCCTAACTACTGGCCCTTTCAGCAACACCTACAGAGAAGATCTAGTATCACCTGAAGTAGCAATAGGGGGTTGTAGGACACACATGTCTACAACTAGAGGAAATACAAGTGAATTCAAAGAACAACACACAGAGATCTAGTTATTCTTTACCAAGATTGAACCTACTTCGCACAGTTATATCTCAGATCTAACACAATACTAGTATGATAAACAATAAATAATACAACATCAACCACAGAAGACAACAAGGTATATGTGGTTCACCCCCTCCCTAGGGATATGTCCACAAAACTATGTTTCTTGATATATTATATGAAAACATACAGTTATATTTGTGCACTTAGCTTGCATATCTCTCTCTCCTTCTCTCCCATCCCTATGCACCCAGTTGTAGGATTGATCTTCGTACCCAGTTGAAGATCTTACAATACCAGAACCCTCTCACCTCACAATGCTTCCCTCCCAATAATGGCAATAATCAACAAACATTAACCAATAATAATGAACAACGAACCCCTCTCCTCTCATCTAGGTCCTTATTTATACATTACAATGACCCTCAGACAAACTTAGATCAAATTCTAGGTTCTAAAACCCTATATGCCAAAACCCTAGGTGTATAAAACCCTAGGTCAACTTGACCCACATTTTTAAGGCTTCACCAGCCTGTCTCTCCTTCTTTCCTGTGAAGTGCTCCAAAGCATACATTGGTGTCTTTTTCCATTTGTTGAGTTGTCCATGATCCGCCTTTCTTATTGATCTATCTTCCTTGATATTCTCATTCAACGGATCACTTTCCCTTACTTCGCTCTGTCTTTTTTTCTTCTTTGGCCACTTCGACCCATTCTCAGTCAATATTCCTTCCACGCAGTTCATACTTCGTCTTTCCTCCTTAATATTCAATTTCTTCCATAACTAAGGGCTAACATATGTAGACTTGGAGAATTTTATAGTACCTTGGGGCTTGTATTAGAGACTGGTAGGTTCCCTCACAAACCAACAATAGTTATAAATTAATGAATCATGATTGGTTTATTTACCAATGTTCAACCTCAACACATCTATTCACATTATCTATAATGTACTTTCATACATTGTTACCCATTATCCTTATTGGTCAATCACCTCAAGTTTGACAATAGTATACCTTAATGACCAATGATTTGATGGTTTCTCCCATGTTCAACTTTAGTACATATATTCAAATGGTGTATAATTATACATATGGTGGCTTGTATGAACACCTCAAATTGTATTGGCATATATCTATCTTTCCCTCACTTGAGTTTATTTTATAGTACTAGTCTCATCATATGCATTGGTTACGAGGGACTATGCTTGATTGTCACTGCTATCCAATTTATCTCTTTATATGTCTTGAACCATAGATCCACTATGTATTTGATTATGGATATGATGTTTTCTTCACATCAATCCATATTGTATCCTTCCTATATACATCATGGATCTGATGTACTTGATTGGAGGACATGCTTGTTTTTCACTTGACTAGGTGTATGATTTCCTCCAAGAATATATATATATATATATATATATATAGATAGATAGATAGATAGATAGATAGATAGATATATGATAATTTTTCTTTGTTTGTAAGTACTCTATTTATCCTTGGGACTATGGGTTTCCTCCTTATTTCACTCTATTACCATTATGGATTGTAGAATGTTGTTATAGCAAGAGTTTCCTCACCCTATGCAATCTTGCACAGAAGGCCTTTTCTCATTTCCCTATGCAGATATTTCATCTCTTTTTTGCAAATGCCAGAGGCAGAGTCAAATAGTACTCCTTTCTCTTTTGTCCAACTTCTCCCAATATTCCTTCGACATACCAGTAGATGGTGTGCTGGTAGTTTGTGTATTAGTAGTTTGTGTACTAGTAGCCTATATTCTAGTAGACGGTGTACCAACAGGCTATGTACTAGGATCCACAACGATCCATTGTTATTTGTCTACAAGAAGGTCCTCCATATTCAGCTTCCATAGCTCAAAGTTTTTACTGTTGAACTTCTCTATCTCGATTCTAGAAGAGCTTGCCATTCCTCTTTCTACAATCAAATCCCTAGATACCAAAGCCCTAATCCCTTAATCTGAGATAAATTTAGAAAACCGCTAAAAATAGCAAAATCCACTAAAAATAGTAAAAATGGACCAAAAAAAATTTGGGGTGCTGCCCCAAACGCTGCGCATAACCAGGGGGGCATACCTGGCCCCCCTAGGACCCCCATAGGAAAGTGCCCAGTGCACACGAAACAAAAAGCACTACTAGAGGGATCGTTAGACGCATTTATCGAATTTGACACACCCACACACACACATGACAAGAATATAACACATACCCAACAACTTGCCTACTATACAACATGTGTATATTTAGGTTGCACCACTAGATCCCAAGTACATCGGAATTTGTACCCAAAAATGAAAAATGGTCTTGGGTTTCCATGTCACGACAGGAGATCAATGATTGTTGTCCTTCCATATACTAGAAATGTTCTGACTTGGCCCTTCAGTTCCATTCGAAGGATATGAATGGGCCAATTCCGAGCTATGGAAAAGAGGAGAAAGAATTCAAATTTGAGAGCAAAGTTACTCTAGAGAAATTATTGACTTCATATTGAGTCTTCATCCCTTTTTCCTTTAAGTCTAAAAACAATGTTCATCCCCCAAGCTCTTCCCTTATTGATTGAGAACTTC
>JASDQU010104386.1:230190-256536 GCA_032191745.1 Picea mariana | reverse complement strand
AGACATCCACAAACCTAACCCTAGGAGATGAAGCGCCAAAAGTCATGTGGGCCCCGTTTGGGTAAGTTAGGACATCAACTTCCCGGGGTCGTAACTTTTGCATACGATCTCCGTTTTAGGCATGTGATAGCCCATTGGAAAGATATCATCAAGGAGATTCATTTTATAGGCTCAATAATGACTTTGAATATCATTTAGGAGATCTATCTTGAAAATCCTTCATTTAGGCCCTCAAAATGGCCTCGAAAGTTAAAACTGCTAAAAATAGTAAATTGCCAAAATTGCTAGAAAACTATTTTGAGCCAGTTGAACAAGGTGGGTGGCCACCAATATCCACCTGGATCATCAAATTAGAATTGAAGAAGTGGTCTTACCAGTGAAATCTATGGTCAATCTGACTCTCATTTTGGAGGGTGATGCATCCTTCAACCATGTCGTCAGCATTCCTGATAGCACTCCTTATGAACAAGAAAGAGTTTTACTCCCCCTGATTAATCTCCCTTAAAGTCTTGGAGAAGTTCCCTTTGATTGGGATGGTCTTGTGGGGTATCCAATGCCCCTGCCTATGTCCTTTCCAGTAAGAGACATTATCTGATATATCACAGAGATGATAACCTATGCTATCACTTTATCCTCCTCAACTTAGAGAGCTTTGGGTTTTCCCAAGCTTGTGTTAGCTATTCGTAGGATACTAACATTCCATAGAAGTCCAACATGAGAGCCTTGGCCTCCCCTGTGACTTGTCGCCTAGAAAATCCCAAGCGAGTCTGATTTAATCTCTTTTATGACTCGTCTATAAAGAGAAAATATTGTCGAGTGAAATTTTCCCTTTCACACTCGTTAAATTGGACTGGAAAGGTCGTGAGTCTTATTTAAGCTCTTTTTCGACTTGTTTTAAAAAAGAAAAAAGATTGTCGAGTGAACTTGTATCTTTCACACTCATAAATTGGATTTGAAAGGACGCCTATTTGGTACAAGTTTATCCCTTTTTCACACCAAGTAGACTAAGATTATGAAAAAGGATTTTTTTTGGCGTTAATTTGTGATTGCATCTCATGCCCTTGCTTGCAGTATTGAGCCTATATCCAGTTCTCGCTTTGCGTTATAAACCATTTTCCTTAGCATTTTTTCATCCTCAACCAAGAAGAGCCTTGTTTATATCCTTTGCAATTGGACACCCTATACCTAGGAGGGAACATTCCCCCGAGTGTCCATACCCCACATGCATATCCTTGCATTGAGCATAGGTATTTTCCATTTGTGGAACTAGTGTTTCTTACTTGTGACACTCGTTTCCTCCTCTGTATCATAGCATTCATTTGAATATGAAAAAACAAATAAAGACAAGTGGGTGTTGGTCACTATAATTGCTTAATTGATTCAAACAACCAAGTGATACATTAATTATCAACCCAGGGAAGTCTTTTGTTTCAAAGATAACCACACACTATATATGCTCAATTCCAAAAGAAACTTATATTTGTAGTAAAAGAAACTATGCTAATCACACTTGCTTGAATATACTGAAGTTCTGAATTAAATCACAGGAAAGCAACTTCCCTATTGCAGATCTTTAAAGATTAATCTAAGAATCTTGGATTACATTACAAATAACACTTGCAACAGGAAAGAACAGCTACTCTGCAACCAGAGAACAGGACCCTTACTCTCAAACAGAGACTTCAGTACTAACACTCTTTCATGAAAGCAGTAATGCAGAAGACAGTTAACTCTATCTAGCAGAGAACAGGGATGTCTAGTGGAATTAAAGTTTACAGAGAACAGGATGGTCTGATCCCTTCCTTTCTGAGCAAGAACCCTTCACCCAATCCCTGTCCAGCACACTTGTAGAATCGAATGAAATCTACAGAAGACAAGGTGTTCTGATTCCTTCCTGTCTGAGTAGGAACCTTTAACCAAATCCCTGGCTAGCACATTTGCAGAATTAAATGAAATCTATAGAAGGAAAGGTGTTCTGATTCCTTCCTGTCTGAGCAGGAACCTTTAACCAAATCCCTGGCTAGCACACTTGCGGAATTAAATGAAATCTACAGAAGACAAGGTGTTCCAATTCCTTCCTGTCTGAGCAGGAACCTTTAACCAAATCCCTGGCTAGCACGTGAAAATCATCACACAAGATTGCTGACAAAAAGAATTACGAATTTCATTCAATAAACTAAGACAGAGTTCAATAGTGTTTCAGCACAGCGGAATTCATTAACAGTAGTGTTTCAACAAACAAAAGCTAATCAAATCATAACAGAAATTGAATTAACACACTTCTAAAACTAACGGGTGAATCTTGTGATGAAGGTGGGCCCTCCCTTCTCACAAGATTCCCCTGAAACGAAAAAGATTAGAGACAGATGCTCAAAACAGTTTTCTATTCATCTATCAAAATATCATATTACAGTTTGAGAAATAAAGTGCGTCCCTCTCTCTGGAGATTTTCAATACATAAAAACTTGGATCCCTCGAATGATGATTTCCTCTTATTTAAAGAAATATCCCTTCGATATAATAATTACAATGCATATCTCAGTCCTATCCTTAGTCGGATTTACTTTCTAAACCAACATAGGATATCCTATCTTCACGCAACATAATGCTATTACAGGAGCTGGATGAGGTATTGCTGTTACAGCTGGTGTAACAGCTTCTTCTCGTTGCTGCTGATGCTGTTTCAGCATCGCAATTCGCGGGCTGTTTCAGCCACGTGAATTGCGCTCTGACTGTGTCGGATTTCTTGTGTAGGAACGACGGTTTAGAGCTTTGTTGACCGCTGACTGTAACGGCTTACTTGTGTTTCAGCATCGTCGGTCCTGGCGATTTCCTCTATGTTTCAGCATCTGCAACTCTGGACTGTGTAACAACTCCGTGTTTCGGCATCTGCGACCTTGGACTGTATAGCAGCTCTGTGTCTTAGCATCAACGACCTCGGATTGTATAGTAGCTCCGTGTTTCAGCATCAGTTCTGTGTTTCAGCAACGACGACCTTGGACATTTCTGTGTTTCAGCATAGGCCTCAAATGCTAATCTATAGTTTTGAACACTTATGCATTTCTAATCAATTGGTTAAGTACGAGAGTGATGTAAAATATTATGCAAAACAAATTAAACGTATAGTAATGAGAAGGGACGTTGTATACCTTTGGAATGATCAGATAAAGTGGTAGTATGAGTTCAAATATAGGTGATCAAGAGTATAATAGTGGCAAAAAGTATAGGCAAAAAGGTGCATAGTGTGGTCCTAACAGTGGGAAAGGAGTATTATCTTATATTGGCAGCAGTTGTGTTGCCTTTGAACATAGCACAAAGTTATTGAATCCATTTGTCATAATAATTTTGGGTTTATCATGGCCTTAGTAAGTTGAGCTCATTACATAGAGTTTTCTCCACCTACTAGTTACTCTTCCAGTCCCTATGGAGAACGTGATTGATGCCTCCTGCATCTCATGGTTTCATCATTGATTCTATGCTGTCAAAGTCTTCCATATGTCTCATGCTCTTTTTCAAAGGAAGTATATCAGCCTGTGTCGGCCATTTCTCAAAAATCTTGACTTTTCATGTCAGCCATTCCCTTAGTTTGTCTTAGAATCACATGATGTTGTAGTACTGTCATGCACCTTGGTCCGACTTTCATCATTGGTATGTAACCGTGAACCCAAAAATCAACATTTCATCATTGGTCATTGACTGGGTGGTTTCCCTTGTGTTCGAAGACAAGACATTTATTCACACGTTGGGATTCATGCAGTGTCTTCAATGCCATTAGACTTATTGGTGGTTTCCTCACCTTTGTCAGTATTTTTCCTCATTGGTTGATATTCAAAGGGACTTTTTTGTATACCACTTTCACTTGGCACACATGAAATATGCACAGGGTCATTGGTTCATGAACATGTTCTTCATCTGATTTCCTCCAAATCATGAAGCTCTTGCTTTGTACCTCGTGTTGAATGATGAGAGATGCGTTAATGATCTCCTTTTAGCGGGTCTCCTTCCATCGACTTCAACTCATATATTCTAGAAATGAGACCTAGAGTCCTATGAGTAACTTGAGGCTTGCAGTCATTAGTGGTAGGTTCTCTCGCTATCGATAGTTTGGAATACTTCAATGTCTCCTGATCGATGGATTCTTCAAGTGTTCGACCCCAACTCCTTTATTCACACTTGTAAGAATGTACTCAGTGCCTTGATACGTACTTTCATTATCGGTAGGTTCTCTCACGTTTGATAATGGTATACCTCAATGACCAGTAACCAAATGATGTCTCATTGTGTTCAACCTCAACTCCTTTATTCACATGATGTAGACTTGCACCTTTGGCAGATTGTGTAGAAGACTTGAAGACATTAGTATGTGGTTGCAGCTTTCCTGATTTGTTTCTTCCTTTTCATTGGACCAATACTTATGTGACTTTAGTGATCATGGGAGATCAAATTGTACTCCATGGTATATAGATATCTTCATATTGATTTTGAGAATGGTTCTACTAGGCCTTGTTCATTACTATGACAACCTTTGACATGTAACCGCATTTGTATTTTCTTATTCATGGCCACAGACAATTGTTTGGTATATTTTCACATGGATCTGTAGCGTAATTCAAATTGGTAGCCATGTATGCAAAGTCAGTACGGAATGTAATGAGCAACTAGTTCTTCCAGCTGGTTCCCCATCACTCCACTTCTGGGGTTTTTATAATGTATTTTGGCCATTGCAGATACTCGTCTGGCATCACACATTAGGGGACATCTCTTATAGAATGATTTTCCTCACCCTATGCAATCTTGCACATAAGGCCTTTTTCCATTTCCCTATGCATAATTTTCATCCTTTTTTTGCAAATCCCAGAGCTAAAAATACATTTTTTGCACATATACACACCTTGCCTAATATACAGTATGCGTACACGCATGTTGCACCACTACAGCCCACATACATCAAGATTTGTGCCAAAAAATGAAAAATTTTGTCGGGTTTCCATGTCACGACAAGATATCAATGACCCTTGGCCTTCCATATATTGGAAATGTTCTGACTCGGCTCTTCAGTTCCATTTGAAGGATATAAATGGGCCAATTATGAGCTATGGAAAAGAGGAGAAAGAATTCAACTTTGAGAGCAAATTTACTTTGGAGAAATTATTCACTTCATATTGAGTCTGCATCCCTTTGTGCTTCAAGTATGAAAACAATGTTCATCCCCCAAGCTCTTACCTTATTGATTGAGAACTTCATTGTCTCTCTTCTATGATGTTTCCTTTGGTGGAGGATTGAAGTGGTGGAGGCATAGCTGGAAGGAACTTAGTTTCTCAATTCTAAATCGTGTCGACATGAAAGTCTGTAAATGTTTCACATCTGTTGATCATATATTAATAGAAATACTCTTTTTTCATCCAATTGATATCTTGAAATATTTGAATTATTATTCCATGGGTGTATTTGTTATGTATATTAATGGATTATGGATGTAGGAGCATCACCAACAAAGAACAAGCGGGAGACATCTGGGCGCACTAGCACATACTTTGAAACATTTTGAATTTCAAAGACCGGTGTATTAATGTAATATTTGACAAAGATTTTTGAATTATGAACATCTTTAATGATCGGAGGCTGAGCCATCGTGTAAGATTTATGGGGAATGCATTTTGTTTTAATGGGAGGGATCATAGTACATATCTGGAGCTTTTGCTCTTATCTGTCTAACTGGATATTTATGTTAATGGATGTTAAGTAGTTGATGGAATTTAATTTTGAGAGGATAGCATAGAGTAGTTGGAGGGAAAGGCTCGAAGAGCACCCCTTTGTATAAATTTTTGTATTGTTTTTGTTTAAAGACTACTAAATCTAATGTATAGATTACCATTGTAAGAAAAGAGATGGGGAATACAGAGAAATATTGTATGAATGTATACAAGTTTCACTTGAATGAATATAACAGAGGAATATTGTTCCAAATATGTGCTGTTATGCGTTTTTCTGAATGAGTGATAGGTGTTGTATTTAGTCTCAATTATCTGTTATTTATTTTTATGTTCTTCTATCCATGATCGCATTCGCATAGTTGAATGTATGAGTCACTGTGAAGAGTGAATAAGTTCCAATTGTTTCTCTTCATTGAGTGAGTTAAAGGTATGCATAGTGTCTGCAAGGAGTGCATGAGTGAGTCTATTTTGACTCTAAGCTCAGGATAGATAGCGATAACTTCTATATGTTCAAGGATTGCATCGACATCTGCAAGGAGTGCGTGATAGAGTATCAAAATGGAAGCTCAGAGGAGTCGACTGTAGAAGAGGATCTTTTGCAAGGTGTGCATAGATCAAGATTTCAACTAAGTGTCGAAGAGGGGACTAGAGAAAACCAAAGAAGTAAATATCAGAAGGGAGAGTGGAAAAAATTATTCAAGGAGAGTAGTCCCCAGAGTCTTCACTGAGATCAGTGGATGAGATTCGTCCCTGGTGTTAGCACTCAGAACTGACTTGGGTTGCATGCAAGTAAATCCTGAGGTAACCTCGAACCAGTTTAGATTGGAAACTTCCGTTTCCAACCAGGAGAGGGATCTCTCAAATAATGTCACAAAAACTAATGATAAATCAATAATGCACAAAAATAGTGGACAGAATGTGGGTTTTAAAAGGTTTTGGATTTTAGGTTTTGTAGGTTGGGAAGTGTGAATAGTCCATTGGGCTTGGATTCAAATGATAATGAAAATAATATGAGTTTTCGGTAATGGAAATCAGTGGAACAGAGACAAGGTAGAAATTGTTTACAGAGAGAAGGATTCATAAGTGTATGACAATAGAATAGAGAGAAAACATATCAAAATAAAAAGAGAACTTAGAAAAAAGTGAGTTCCTTGTATAAGTCAGTGGAAAGAGACTGTTGGAACAAAGCATCTAACAAAGGATGAGTTATGGGCCTTCAGTTCTCTGCAAGAAACAATCTATAACCAGTTCTGCAATAGAGCATCCAACAAAATGGATGAATTCCATTTCAAAAACAATTACAAATTGAGAAGGAATGATAATAATATCATATGAAATGGTATTGAAACTAATAAATAGACAAACTATGTAAACAAAATCACAAGAATCTCTTATCTGAAAAAACCATGACTCTGCACTGCTTTATTAAACTGAAAATGAAAGATACATCCCATGAGTACTACTCCAGTGTTTTCCCCTCTTTCTTCAAGAGATCTCACCTTCTTTAAATAGACAATAGAATCCAGATGAAATAAGGAGGTCGAATCCCATATCCTCGATTGGATTCTAATCCTTAGATATAGGTGGCAACAATCAAAGAGACAAAAATCCAACAAACTGCCAATTTTCAGGAATTTGTTGGAAGTCATTAATAAAATGTCTCCAGCTCATTGCATGAGGCCTTTGCTGGAGATAAATATTAGGTTCAGGTTTCCCTTGACATTTAACTAATCCTTGAGAAGACATTCGATTCCTCCTTGACAGGTGGCAACCTCCCGACAGGGAAAATATCAAAATTTGTGACCGCTACAGGAAATTAGGCAGCGTCGCTGTGTAGAGTGGGTAGTGCCACTTCTATATCCAATAATCTCAAACAATAACATATTTTGAAAAATTGAGAGAGGTTTTTGTTATTTGCAATGTTATGAACAGAAAAATCCTCCCGTTTTCAAAAATACCTTCTCAATTGCTCACAATCAAAGTTTTAAGTTAATGACTCAAAACTAGTAAAATAACTCTACACAATTCCTTTTCTGCTAGAATATTATGCAGGGCCTACAGGTAGCGCCCGACTGTGTTTCACCTGTATGCATATTCTGTCCTATGTGAAATATTACGTAGTGCCTTTATGTAGCACTACTTATGTTGTGTTTGCATACAAGTTTGGGTATCATCACGAAAAACGCAACACCTTTCAATCTTGAATATGTACAGAGCACTGTGTGTTCTTTCATGATGACAAAACCATTTTACTTAGGTTCCTTGACCATACCATAGGTAGTTCCTTTTACCACTGGGTGAAGCTAGCACTTAGCAAAAAATCAAAATCCATATAGGCACCTTAACCAATCTTGTGCTAACACCCAGGAAAGGCTAACGATTCTAGACCCTAAGATTTGGGAAAGTTACGCGGAGGATCGTGTATGGTATTTTGGAATTTAGTGGTTTGGGAAACCTAGAAGGAGTGTAATTGTAGTTTTTCGAAGTCCAAAGTTGTGAACGGACCCTAACCATTGATTGCAAAAGGAGCATGCGACAACAGATTAAGGAATTTGAGAGTCAGAAGTTTGGTGGTTCGTTGGTGAGAAGTTGAGATTTTCACGAAGTCACGAAACCCGAACCATAGTGGAGCCAACAAATCCAAAGAGACACACGAGAAAAATCCCGAAGACTCGGGAAAGTGATTTTCGGGAGAAATCATAGGAAGAGTTTGAGATATCCCCAAAGTCCGAGTCACGAAGGAATATACCCACATTCGTAGCTGTGGTCACTTGGGAAAGAAGGGACCTAAAGAGTCGCTTCGACTTAGTATTTCAAACGATCCAATACTGGGAGGTCAAGAAACCCTTTGGAGGGAAGGGGGTTTGTGCCAGGAGTGGTATCAGAGAGAGTACATAATTGATTTCTGTAGAAAGATAATCAGGTTGATATTGACGAGGGGTATCATAAGTGTCAAGACAATTCCACCTAGAATATGTGTTGAGCCACTCGTAGCCAATAGAGCTATGGAAAGGGGGATGAGATAATTACGTACGAGGATGGATGCCATGGAAACAACACAAAGGAGAGCACCTGATGTTGGAGACATCAACGAGGCATAAATTAAAGAAGTAGAAGTCGAAGAAGCAGTAGCTGAGGATGTTGCAGAAGAATGCTTGCTAAAAGTGGTTGTCAAGTTGGGAGCCAGAGAAAATATTGACGTCCAAATGTATAAAGAAAGCTTAGACACAGAATAATTGCTTGATTGGATGTGAGAAATGGACAAGTATTTTGACTATGAATATGTCGAAGAGGAGAAGAAGGTAAGTCATGTTGTCACTAGGATGAAAGGACATGCAACACTGTGGTGGGATGAACTGCAGGCCAACAGGAGGAGCGAAGGTATGAAAAATATAAAGATTTGGGATTGAATGGTATCCATTCTAAAGGAGAAATTCATGCCCAAGGATTACCAGATAAATCTATTCAGGAGGATGTAGAACCTGAGATAAAGAGGATTGATTGTGAAGGAGTACACAGAGGATTTCTACAAATTGAACATCAGAGCTGGACAAAGACAGAGAGATGAAGAGAAGGTTTCTAGATACATCAATGGCCTGAGATATGATATCTAGGATGAAAACAACATGGCGACAGTTAGGACAGTAGAGGATGCATATCAAATTGCGCTAAAAGAAAAAGAGAAGTTGGCCAGGAAGTAGAGTCAACAAAATAGAGGTCGAAGCTTGAACAGAGGCAAAGGAGTTTCCCATGATAAAGCACAGAAACCAAAAGACGAGGTGGAGAAACCACATAGTCACTCTGAGAGAGGATGAAGTTCCCGAGGAAGACAAGGTAGTGGTAGAAACTCTTTTCGCAGAGGAGGAGGAGAATTAAGGTGGTATGCATGTGGAAAAACAAGGAATATGTCTTGGGATTGTCCTGAGCGGAAGAAAGAAGGTCAAGCTCACATTTTGGAAGCACAAAAATGATATGTTGAGGCAGACGGTGTAGAGGATGGGAGATCCTTGATAATGAAGAAGGTTCTTTTGAAGCAAGAGCCAGAGACTAAAAACCCAGTGGAAAGAAAAAATTGTTCAGGACAACTTGCAAAATGAAGGACAGAGTTTGCAAGGTGATAATTGATAGTGGGAGCACTAACAACTTAGTATCCATGGAGATGGTGGAGAATCTAGAGCTGGAGACGACTGCACACACAACGTCGTATAAGGTCTCATGGTTGAAGAAAGGTCATTAGGTAACAATCACTCAAAAATACCTGGTTGAATTTAAAATAGGTGGGTATAAGGATGAAATCTCGTGTGACATGATTCCTATGGATGTATTTCATGTTTTGTTGGGGAGATCATGGAAGTATGACAAGAATGTTATTCATGATGGGAGGAGAAACACCTATACTCTAGAGAAGAATGTTAGGACACATATGTTGTTGCCAATTGAAGAAAAGAAGGTGAAGGATGAAGCCATCACGAGCATACTTCTCATGAGTGGGAAGGAACTCCTGAATGAAGTAAAGAAGGAACATGAGATGTTGTTTGTTGTAGTGAGGAAGCTGAGAGTTATCCTTACTAGTACTTGATCCAGATTTATTTTCAGCATGAAATGAGAGTGGAGATATAATAAAGAAATGCATAGATATATTGCAGATATTCAATAATGTAACAGACGTGTATCAAATATGAAACCATAAACATAGATATATAGTAATACACGATTTCTATTAATGAAATAAATGTACAGAGACTGTAAAAATATAGAGTGAAAGACTCGCTAGAATGGTGGAAGCTTATCTCTGAGAAGAGATGTGACGTCTATTCGCATTTGCAAGAAGATCATTACCATGAGGCTCTGAAGGCATTTTTATAATAACCAGGAATGCCAAAAACCATAGACATCCAAAAACCTAACCCTAGGAGATGAAGCACCAAAAGTCATGTGGGCCCCGTTTGGGTAAGTTAGTACATCAACTTCCTGGGGTCGTAACTTTTGCATACGATCTCCGTTTTAGGCGTATGATAGCCCGTTAGAAAGGTATCGTCGAGGATATTTATTTTGTGGGACCAATCATGAATTTGGTTATCATTGAAAATATTGATCCAGAAAAACATTCATTTGGGCCCTCAAAATGGCCTTGAAAGTTAAAACTACTAAAAATAGTAAATTGCCAAAATTGCTAGAAAACTATTTTGAGCTAGTTAGAGAAGGTGGGTGGCCACTGATATCCACCTGGATCAATCCTCCCCCCTTAGGAAGCAATGGTATCCATTGTGTTGAGTTCCTGGGGGAGAGGAAAAAACATTTGTTGAATCTGAATCTTGGTGAGCTCCTTGCCTTGTTGGAGACATCACGTTGCTCAGTTTGTGGAAGGCTATCACGAGCATGTGGTTAGAAGGGTTGGATTTTTTTAACCAGTATAGATACATGAGATTATTTTGTGAAAAATGAATCTTTACACTTTGTTACAATCTTGTCGACCTTCTTCTATTGGATAGAAGGTGCTTGGGCCGAGGCTGTAGTGGTTGTAGTATCCTTGTGTTCATCTTTTGAATAGATTGTGAAGAAGATAAATTTTGTAGTATGAGATACTACCTTCTAGCACTTTATAGGTGGAGCAATAGTCGGAACCACCTATGGTATTCTGTAGACATGATCCCCCATAGAAACAATGACATTGTGGGGTCAAGACTCATAAATAGCATGGAACTTCCACATATATGGTTGTCCCAAGAGAACATCACAGAAATCCAGTGGGGAAACATCACATAATACCTCATCCTTGAAGGGATGGGTGTCGTATGAAAATCAACACTGCTGGATGACACAAAGATATCGTCCTTGGCGAAGCCACCCAATGTTGTATGGTTTTGGGTGTGGTGTTGTCAAAAATCCCAACTATTTGATGACCTCTGCTGAGATAAGGTTCTTATGGCTTCAACTATCAAAAATAAAATGCAGCAAGGTCCCCTTCACCCACATCTATGAATGAAAAACGCGCTCCCCCTCTTCAGGGTCTGTTGGTTCTTCTGGTTGAATTGCTATGTTCGTGAGAATAGCAGTGGGGTCTGCGTTGATGATCTGTATTTTACGAGTATTTTCAAAATCAAATTTTGAATCAGGGTTCAGATCCTTGTCTTTTATCTCGACCACCAATGACTGTTTTGAGTGACATTCATCGGTGTTGTGCCAGGAGCTTTTGTGGAAATCACACCATTTTTTGTTGTCCTTCTTTTTCTTCATGTGACCCTTCTTTTCTTGTGTCTTGGATTGGTTTTTAGGAGACTATTTGTTAGGGTTATCTTTGTCATACTTTGGTTTTTGTAGATTTACAGACCCGAACTCCCGTTTGTTCTGGTGCTTAAATTTCTACTCGATTTTAACAACATATCGATAAGAAACACCAAGTGATGAGATATCCAGAAAATCCATTTCAGTTTGGATGTATCTATGTAAAGCCCCATGGTATTTCAGAACCAAATGTCATTCAGAGTCTTTGATACCCATCTTGGTGCGCAAGGTATGGAAGGTATTGGTGAACTCCGAAACTTCTTGGCCCCTCTCTTGCCGTAGTTTGGTCCATCTCATGTACTAGTCCTCATAGTTTCCAATAGGGTAATAATGTTCCTTTACCGCATCCACAAAAAAATCCCAAGTGAGCTCGGCCCCATATATTCCAGAATCCTCTGTGGAACTTTTCTCCCATTAAGTTTCCCACCAATGTTTGACATGGGGGAGATCTTTAAGGAGTTCCAAGGTGATATTTTCCTTGTCGAAAAAAATATGAATAGATAAATAACCTTCTAATAGATTTAACCATTTGTCTAGGGCATACACATCTATCTGACCTTCAAATATGGGGATATCAAAATTAACCTGTACCTTGAAAGGAGAGGTGCTTCCAAAGTGGTTGTTTGATGAAGATGCGCTTGTTTCTATTGACAGGCATTGAAGGATGTGGGAAAAATTCTCCATCATTTCGTCCCTCTGTTGCGTGAGAGCTTGCTCAAGCAATGGATTTATAGGATCGCCTGCTCCGTCGTTTTTCTTTTCTTCTACCATGGAGGGTTTCTTGGGTGTGAAAGAGCCATTTTATTCAAGAGAGACAATCTCGAGACCCAACTTTGTATACTCATACCTCGTCGGGGACATGCACTAAAAAAATGATCAAGAGTAGCCTACTTTGATACCACTGATCCAGATTTATTTTCGGCACGAAATGAGAGTGGAGATATAATAAAGAAATGCATAGATATATCATAGATATTCAATAATGTAACATAAATGTATCATAGATGAAACCATAAACACAAATATACAGTAATACATGATTTCTATTAATGAAAGAAATATACAGAGACTATAAATATACAGAGTGAAAAACTCACTAGAATGGTGGCAACTTATCTCTGAGAAGAGATGTGAAAGCTACTCGCATTCACAAGAAGATAATTGCCATGAGGCTTTGGAGGCCTTTTTACAATAAAAAATAATTCCAAAAACCATAGACTTCCAAAAACTTAACTCTAGGAGATGAAGCACCAAAAGTCATGTGGGCCCTGTTTGGGTAAGTTAGTACATCAATTTCTCGGGGTCGTAACTTTTGCATACGATCTCCATTTTAAGCATATGATATCCCATTGGAAAGGTATATTTGAGGAGATTCATTTTGGGGACTCAATAATGCCTTCATATATCATTTAAAATCTCCATCCTGAAAAGCCTTCATTTGGGCCCTCAAAATGCCCTCAGAAGTTAAAACTGCTAAAAATAGTAAATTGCCAAAATTGCCAGAAAATTGTTTTGAGCCAGTTGAAGAAGGTGGGTGGCCATCGATATCCACCTAGATCAATCCTCCCTCCTTAGGAATAAATGATCTCCATTGCATTGATTTCCCGTGGGAGAGGAAAAAATGTTTGCTGAATTTGAAATCTTGGTGAGCTTCTTGCCTTACTGGAGACATCGCATTGCTCAGTTTTTGGAAGGCTATCACGAGCATGTGGCTGGAAGGGTTAGATTTTTTTAACCAGTCTGGATACATGAGATTCTTTTGTGCAGAATGAATCTTTAAACTTTTCTACAATCTTGTTGACCTTCTTCTGTTGGATAGAAGGTGCTTGGGTCAATGCTGTAGTGGTTGTAGTATCCTTTTGTTCATATTTTGAATAGATTGTGAAGAGGCTGAATTTTGTAGTATGAGATACTACCTTGTGGTATGTTTTAGGTGGAACAATAGTTGTAACTACCTCTGATATTCTATAGAGATGACCCCCCATAGAAACAATGAAACTGCGGGGTCAAGACTCATAAACAGCATGGCGCTTCCACACATATGGTTGGCCTAAGAGAACATCACAGACATCCAGTGGGGAAACATCAAATAATACCCTATCCTTGAAGGGATGGATGCCATATGACAATCGACATTGCTGGCTGACACGAAGATCTCGTCCTTGGTGAAGCCACCCGATGTTGTATGGTTGCGGGTTTGGTGTTGTCGACAATCCCAACTGTTTGATGACCTCTGTTGAGATGAGGTTCTTTTGGCTTCTGCTATCAACAATAAAATGCAGCGGGGTCCCCTTCACCCACATCTGTGAATGAAAAAGGTGCTTCCCCTCTTCAGGGTCTGTTGGTTCTTCTGGTTGAATTGTTGTGGTCACAACAATAGCAATGGGGTCTGCGTTGATGATCTGTCTTTTACCAGTATTTTCAGAATCAGATTCTGAATTAGAGTTTGGCTCCTTGTCTTTGATATTGGCCACCAATGACTGTTTTGAGCGATATTCATCGGTGTTGTACCAGGGTATTTTGTGGTAATTGCACCATTTTCCGCTGTCCTTATTTGTCTTCCCATGACCCTTCTTTTCTTGTGGCTTAGACTAGTTTTTGGGAGAGTGTTTGTTAGGGTCGTCTTTGTCATACTTTGGTTGTTGTGGATTTATAGACCTGAACTCTTGTCATTTTTGGTGCTTAAATTTCTTCTTGATTTTAACAGCATATTGATAAGAAGCACCAAGTGATGAGATATCCATAAAATCCATTTCAGTTTGGATGTATCTGTGTAGAGCCCCACGGTATTTCAGAAGCAAATGTCATTCAGAGTCTTTGATACCCATATTGGTGTGCAAGGTATGGAAGGTATTGCTGAACTCTGGAACTGCTTGTCCCCTCTCTTTCCACAGTGTGGTCCATCTCATGTATCGGTCCTCATAGTTTCCAATAGGGTAATACTGTTCCTTTACCACATCCACAAAAAAATCCCAAGTGGGATCGACCCCATATATTCCATAATCCTCTGTGGAACTTTTCTCCCAGTAAGTTTCCCACCAATGTTTGAAATGGGGAAGATCTTTAAGGAGTGCGAAGGTGATATTTTCCGTGTCAGAAAAATTATGATTAGATAAATAACCTTCTAGTAGATTTAACCATTTGTCTAGGGCATCTGCATCTATCTGACCTTCAAATATGAGAATATCAAAATTAACCTGTACCTTGAAAGGAGAGGTTCTTCCAAAGTAATTATTTGATGAAGATTCTCCTGTTGCTATCGACAGGTGTTGAAGGATGTGGGAAAAATTCTCCATCATTTCGTCCCTCTGTCGCGTGAGAGCTTGCTCAAGCAACAGATTTATAGGATCGTCTTCTTTGTCATTTTTATTTTATTCCGCCATGGAGGGCTTCTTGGGCATGCAAGAGCGATTTTATTCAACAGAGACAAGATCAAGACCAAACTTTCTATACTCGGACCTCATCGGGGACATGCACTGAAAAAAAGATCAAGAGCATCCTGCTATGATACCACTGATCGAGATTTATTTTCGGCATGAAATGAGAGCGAAGATATAATAAATAAATGCACAGATATATCGAAGATATTCAATAATGTAATAGAAATGTATCAGAGATGAAAACATAAACACGGATATACAATAATTTCATTAATGAAAGAAATGTACAGAGACTATAAAGATACAGAGTGAAAGACTTGCTAGAATGGTGGCATCTTATCTCTGAGAAGAGATGTGATGGCTACTCGCATTTGCAAGAATATCATTACCATGAGGCTTTGAAGGCCTTTTTACAATAAAAAGGAATGCCAAAAACCCTAGACATCCAAAAACCTAACCCTAGGAGATGAAGTGCCAAAAGTCATGTGGGCCCCGTTTGGGTAAGTTAGTACATCAACTTCCTTGGGTCGTAACTTTTGCATACGATCTCCGTTTTAGGTGTATGATAGCCCATTGGAAAGGTATCGTCAAGGAGATTATTTTGGGGGATCAATAATTACTTTGGATATCATTTAGAATCTCAATCCTGGAAAACCTTTATTTGGGCCCTCAAAATGGCCTCGAAAGTAAAAACTGCTAAAAATAGTAAATTGCCAAAATTGCCAGAAAACAGTTTTGAGCCAGTTGGAGAAGGTGGGTGGCCACCGATATCCACCTAGATCAGTACTTCAATGGAATATTTGTCTGAGGAATTTCAGGAACTGCTAGAGAATTTTGTTGATATAGTAGTGGATGAGTTGCCAAACTCATTGCCACCTATCAGAAGCATCATTCATCACATTGACTTGATACCGAGAGAAAGCCTCCCGAATAAAGTAGCATACAGATTGACACCTCAAGAGAATGAGGAGGTAAATACATAGGTTCAGGATCTGTTAGATAAAGGATTGGTCAGAGAAATCTTGAGTCCATGTGCAGTGCCAATTGTATTAAGTCTAAGGAAGGATGCATGATGGATAATGTGTACGGACTCGAGGGACATAAATAAGATCACCATCAGATACAGATTTACATTGAAAAGGATGGATGATTTGATGGATTTCCTGAGCGGAGTTAAATGTTTTTCAAAAATAGATTTTAAAAGTGTATATAATCAGATAAGAATGAGGGAATGTGATAAGTGGAAAACAACATTCAAGACAAATGAGGGGTTATATGAATGGATTGTTATTCCTTTCAGCTTAATGAATGCCTCGAGTACTTTTATGAAGCTGATGAATGAAGTGTTGAAATATTTCATTGGTAAGTTTGTGTTTGTATATTTGGATGATATACTGGTATTTAACAAGACTAAAGAGGAACACTTGAGACATTTTACATTGGTGATGAGGAGGTTGGAGTAAGAGAAGTTGTTGATTAATATGAAAAAGTCCTCTTTCATGAAAATAGAGCTCATATATTTGGGTTTTGTGATGTCTTCAAACGAGTTGAGGATGGATCGCGAAAAGGTGAAAGAGATCAGAGAATGGTCGTCACCCAAGAATATCTTTGAGGTCAGCAGATTCCATGGATTAGAAAGTTTTTATTGGAAGTTCATCAAAAATTTTAGTGAGATTAGTGCTCAAATGATGGATACAGTGAAGAAAAGACATAAGTATTTCAAATGGATAGAAGAGGCTGAGAAGAGCTTCAACATATTGAAGGATAAGATAATTGAAAAACCGATTAAGGTTTTACTGGATTTTGGAAAGACATTCCAGGTGAGATGTGATGCGAGTGGAATTGCAATTGGAGCGGTCTTGAGTCAAGACAACATACCTATTTCATATTTCAGCAAGAATCTGAATGAAGCTAAAAATAAATAATCCACATATGAAAAAGAGTTGTATGACATAATTCAAGCCTTGAAGAAGTGGAGGCATTATCTCATACCGAAGGAATTTGTTTTGTATAGTGATAATCAAGATTTGCAATTCATAACCAATCAAGAAAAATTAAACCAAAGACATGCTAAGCGGATAGAGTTTATGCAAAACTTCACTTTTGTCATTAAACATATTTCTAGTAATGCTAACAAGGTTGCTTATGAATTAAGTAGGAGGATTTTGATTTTGTAGAAATTTCAGGTCAAGACCTTGGGGTTTGATCACGTTAAGGAAATGTACCACAGTGATCCATATTTTGGAGAGGCATATGAAGCGTGTGTGAATCTTGTACTCAAAGATAGAATCCAGTGGGCTGAATATCTGATTCAATATGGTTTTTTGTTCAAAGGATGCCAGTTGTTCATACCAATATGCTCGATGAGGAAGAATTTGTTGAAGGAAAAGCATCGTGGAGGTCTAGACAGACATTTCAGCCATGAAAAAACATTTTCCCAATTAAATGGTTCATATTATTGGCCAGGTATGAGAGAAGAGGTGAAGAGGTTTGTGAACAATTGTAATATTTTCCAATATTCCAAGGGGAAGAAACATAACACTAGATTGTATCGGCCATTTCCTATTGCAAAGAGGCGTTGGGAAGAAATAAGCATGGATTTTGTGTTGGGATTGCCAAGGACACAGAGAGGAAGTGATTCCATATTTGTGGTGGTTGACATATTTTCGAAGATGGAACACTTTATCCCATGCCAAAAGACCAGTGATGCAACACATGTTGCAAATTTGTTTTTTAGAGAGGTTGAGAGACTCCATGGATTTCCCAAGAGTATAGTTTCAGACAGGGATACCAAATTTGTTGGTCATTTCTGGAGGACATCGTGGAAAAATTTGGGAACATAACTATCTTTTAGTTCTGCATATCATCCACAAATGGATAGAAAGACTGAAGTGGTGAATATAAGCTTAGGAGATTTGTTGAGGATTTTGGTCATTGAACACCATAGTCAGTGGGATTAGATTCTAGCACAAGCCAAGTTTGCATATAATGACTCAGTGAACAAAAGCACTGGGAAAATCCCATTTCAATAGTTTATGGAATGAATCTGAGGGGAGTGTCGGAATTGAGAGATCTGAAGTAGAGTAAGTTTAGGAGCGTTGGAGCCAAAGAATTCGCTATAGAAATGCAGGAGCTTCATAATCATATCAAGGAGTAGTTGAAGAAGGGAACTAGTGAATACAAGCGTAGAGTTGATCAACACAGGAGAAATCTTGAATTTGAAGTTGGAGATCAAGTTCTATCACATCTAAGGAAAGAGAGATTCCCGAGGGGAACATATAATAAGATGAAATTGAAAAAGATAGGGCTGTGTAAAATCCTGAGAAGATTTGGGGAGAATGCCTATGAAATAGAGTTGCCAGATGATATGGGTATATTGCCCATATTCAATATTGCATACTTGTATCTGTACATGGAAGATAGAACTGGAGGATCAGAAGATTGAGGAGAGATCCAGTGGAGGAAACAAATTCCTTTAGCAGAGAAGTTGTAGATGGAAAAGATCACGGATCAACGAGTTGGTAAGAAAACCAGAAGGAAAACGTATTTTGAATACTTGGTGAAGTGGAAAGGATGACCAGTAGAAGATGCTAGTTGGGTTGGTGAAGAGGATATCCGGAAGCATGGAAGATCCATGCAGGAGATCATGGAAAGGAGTCCATGAATTTTTCATCCAAGGGAGTATGATGCAGAAGCATTGCCAATAAAGCACAAGTGGGAGATAGCTGGGCGCTTTAGCATGTACTTTGAAACATTTTGAATTTCAAAGACCGGTGTATTAATGTAATATCTTACAAAGCTTTTTGAATTATGAACATATTTAATGATCAGAGGCTAAGCCATGATGCAATATCGATGGGGAATGCATTTTTGTTTAATGGGAAGGATCACAATACATATAGGGAGCTTTCGCTCTTATCCGTCTGACTCAATATTTATTGTAATGGATGTTAAGTAGTTGATGGCATTTAATTCTGATAGGATAACATAGAGTAGTTGGAGGGAAAGGCTCGAAGAGCACCCCTTTGTATAAATCTTTGTATCGTCATTTTTGAAAGGTTGTTGAATATAATTTATAGATTACCATTGTAGGCAAAGAGATGGGAAATATAGAGAAATATTGTATGAATGTATACAAGTTTCAGTTGAATGAATATAACAAAGGAATATTGTTCCAAATGTGTGTTGTTGTGCAGCTGTCTAAATGAGTGATAGACGTTTTCTTTATTCTCAATTCTCTATTATTTCTTTTTCTTTTCTTGTATCCATGACTACATTCACATAGTTGAATGTATGAAGCACTATGAAGAGTGAATAAGCTCCAATTGTTTCTCTTCATTGAGCAAGTGCAAGGCATGCATAGTGTCCATGAGGAGTGTGTTACTAAGTCTGTTTCGACTCTCATCTCAGGAGAGATAACGAGAACTTGTATATGTGTAAGGAGTGCATTGACATCTGCAAGGAGTGTGTGACAGAGTATCAGACTCGAAGCTCAGAGGAGTCGACTGTAGAAGAGGATCTGTTGCAAGGTGTGCATAGATCAATATTTTGACTAAGTGTCAAAGAGGGGACCAGAGAAATCCAAAGAAGTAAAGCTCAGAAGGGAGAGAAACATAAATTATTGAAGGAGAGAAATCCCTGGAGTCTTCACTGAGATGAGTGGACGATATTCGTCCTCGCGAAACCCTAACGATTCTAGACCGTCATATTTGGGAAAGTTACGCGGAGGATTGTGTATGGTATTTTGACATTTCGTATTTCAGGAAACCTAGAAGGAGTGTAAGTACAATTTCATGAAGTCCTAAGTCACGAACAGACCCCAACCGTTGATCTTGTAAGGATCATGCAACAACGGATTAAGGAATTTGAGAGTCAGAAGTTCGGTGGTTCATGGGTGACAAGATGAGAGTTTCTTAAAGTTGCAAAACCCGAACCATAGTGGAGCCAACAAATCTGAAGAGACACGTGGCAGAAGCCCAGAGACTTGCAAAATAACATTTTGGGAGAAATCTGAGGAAGAGTTTGAGATATTCCCGAAGTCTAAGTCATGAATGAATAGACCCACGGTCGTAGTCGTGGTCACTTGGGAAAGAAGGGACCTAAAGAGTCGCTTCGACTCGGTATTTCGAACGATCCAAGACCGAGAGGTCGAGAAGCCCTTTGGATGGAAGGGGGTTTGCACCAATTATGTTATTGAATGTTCTAACATCATATATTATCACCATATGCTTTCTTTTCTTGGTTGTTGAGGACTAGTTGTAGGTATATTGCTTTGGGTCAAGTGCTCAATGGTCGAATTCAACGAATGTCTATATGAGGCAGAACTTTTANTAACGATTCTAGACCGTCATATTTGGGAAAGTTACGCGGAGGATTGTGTATGGTATTTTGACATTTCGTATTTCAGGAAACCTAGAAGGAGTGTAAGTACAGTTTCATGAAGTCCTAAGTCACGAACAGACCCCAACCGTTGATCATGAAAGGATCATGCAGCAACGGATTAAGGAATTTGAGAGTCAGAAGTTCGGTGGTTCATGGGTGACAAGCTGAGAGTTTCGCAAAGTTGCAAAACCCGAACCATAGTGGAGCCAACGAATCCGAAGAGACACGTGGCAGAAGCCCAGAGACTTGCAAAATAACATTTTGGGAGAAATCTGAGGAAGAGTTTGAGATATCCCCGAAGTCTAAGTCATGAATGAATAGACCCACGGTCATAGTCGTGGTCACTTGGGAAAGAAGGGACCTAAAGAGTCTCTTCGACTCGGTATTTCGAACGATCCAGGACCGAGAGGTCGAGAAACCCTTTGGATGGAAGGGGGTTTGCACCAATTATGTCATTGAATGTGATAACATCATATATTATCACCATATGCTTTCTTTTCTTGGATGTTGAGGACTAGTTGTAGGTATATTGATTTGGTTCAAGTGCTCAATGGTGGAATTCAACGAATGTCTATATGAGGCAGACCTTTTATCTTGTCTTGCTAGCATATTTATTTATATAGAATACTTGAGAATAGAATTGATTTATGCAGTCATTTTCGTCTGTTGTGGTTTACCCCTAGCCACAGAGAGATTTTCCTCTTAACAAACGTATTTCAACCCTTAGCTTCTATTTGACCCTCACACATTAGGTGGCATCATGTCACACTCAAAATTGGTCCTCCTAGTTATTTGAGTGGATTTGATCCATTAGAAATAGTTATTCCATTAAAAAACACTTTTTCTATCCTAATTTACCTTTTAAATAACTTTATTTACAAAAATGTTCCTAAAAGTAGCTCTAAATACTATGCAAGTACAAATTTCAAATTAGTTTTTGAATCATACATTTATACATCAATTACCTCCATTGGAAACTAACATGATCATGTTTGTGTCCTATAAATGATATGTTCTTACTATGGTTAAGAGTTAGACAATTGGCGAGATAACATCCTTATGTTGGTGGAAATGGGATAGGATCTCATTGATATAGCTTTAGCGCATGTAATATTTTATTGTGAAGAGTGTTTCCTTCACTCTTTAGTATAAATCTTGTCTTGAGGGTGCTTTGTGGATATATAGTGTTCCACCTCTCAAAGTGTAAGGACAAGACCCATATCTTGTTGAAGATCTAGCTAAGGAAGGAATATCCTAGAACTAGGTGATGGAGGTACAACAACTAGATCATGTATCTTTTGAGTGGTTGATGTAAAAATTCTATTAATAAATCAATAGATCTATATTATTTATCCCTTTCTATTCATTGTTATTTCTATTATGAATTTATTTTAAATCTATGAATTGATTGTGAATAACTTCATTTGAAAAGTAATTGAGGTTAATTATATTTGCATTATATTCACTTGAGATGTATATGTTGGAGAAAGAGTTTGTTTGTGTCTTTTGTGAGTAAATATGAAGCTAAATTCAAATTTGAAGAATTGAAGAACATTGGATTAGATCCAATCACTTGGATCTACATCAAACTTTGGAAACAAGGTATGTACTTTCTCCTTCTATTTCTATTTCACTTATAAGAAATTAGCTTAGGGAAAGTTAGATCTGTTATCTAACTATGGACTTTGGTGAGTTTCCAACCCTCTTACCAAGGAATTCTAGATATTAGATTGAGACAAAAACCATTATAACAAAATTGTGAACTCCACTAGGGAGAATTCGGTTGAATTTTTTTTTTTTTTTTGAATATCAGGTATTTGGTAGTTATAGCCTTTACATCTGCATTTCCTACTATTTATACTCTTATTTAAGCTTAGTATTTTGGAAAAAAAAATATTATATCTATACCTTTCTAAAACATTTAGCATCCCATAGGAAATACGCACTTGGCATAGGCTTGTAGTCTAGTGCTCCTTTTCTTTTGCATTCCAATTGACTCTTCAATAATTATGCTAAATGATTAGATTTTCCTTGAGTATAACCATTATGTTCCAAGTCAAAGATCATGTGGTTGGTAAATTTATTCAAATTTTAAAAGACATAGAAGATGAAAGGTTTTGGAGGATATTTAGAAGGCCAACAATCATTTTCATCTTATTAAATGGAGGTTAGAAAGTAGGAATAAGGGGTATGGGATCTTGTATACCAGGGATAATTGTAACAAGACTTTGAGGAGTTGTTAGAAACACTTTCATAGTAGTTGTCACTATTTATTCATTTATGGAACTTGTATTACATTGCATCTATGACTTGTATTATATTCGAGTGAGTTTGTATCAAGGAATCATTGCATTGCTTGCATTCTTGGTGTTTTTCAATTTCTAATCTAGCTTTGAAACTAGAAATAGGTTAGAATATTTATAGTGAACTTGCAAATATAGAGTTGAGTTTTAGATGTTGTTATCACTTCTAGTTGTTATTTTGTATGCATTATCCTCTATTATTTAATGTCAATTTTTTCTTTCAAGTATTTAATTTGATTCATTGCTAGTTTAAGATTTTTTTTTCACTCTTTTAATTTCTGCAAATTCATTAAAAAAATGTTTTTTCACAAACTACAAAAATGAATATGATAGCCAATACCAAAAACTTGAGGGTCCACCAATATAATTTGGGAGTTTAACATTGGGACTTTTATACCAACAAACTCATGTGCATTGATGAGGCTCAAAATTCCATGTGAACATGAGCTTCCTAAGGCATCTACTGAAATGCCACATATTGGCTATTTTTCACCTCAAATATGTTTTTTAGAACTTGCCACTGAATTATTGACTCTAAATCCCACCAAATATCAACATTTCATACTTCATTTATGTCTTAATGGGCATCATCAAGGAGGTACAATATATCATGAGACTACTCATAGTGAGTGTCTTTGTACACAAATTTGATTCTATGTGGCATGGCCCCGACATGGTGTACCAGATGATGTTGACAGTATCCCATGAATTCATTTATTATGAAAAGAATCCTTGACCTAATCCTAGTAGTGGGCTCTACTTGTCATAGAGAATTAGGTTGTGTAGTTCCTTTTATATATGTCTGTGGTGTAAGTGTTTTTTGTTTTTCATATATCATATTCAAAAATTCCAAAAACATTTGTTTTTTTTTAATATTTCACTACACATTTTAACCTGAATTCTAGTATTCTCGGATGTGTTTTAGAGGACTTGATGACGTTTTGTTTTTCCTTTTCTATGGCGACATCCAATGAACCATTCAGTACATGTTATAACTAGCATACAGTGATAATTTTTTCCCTATAACCCCATGATGCATTAATAACTATCCATCCTACCATCACAAAGCTTTAGGTTCAATCATGTTAGGTTGTGGCATTAGCCACTCTATTTTTTCACATCATAACTTGAACAATAGTTCGTAGCCTTTATGGGAGCCCTAGTGAGCACCTCGATTTCCACCCAGTTCCCATGTTGTGATTCCTTGTATGCCCAAGAGTCATCCTTTAGACCCACTATGACTTGAAGTTGAGCCTCATTCTTCTCTCTTCATCCATGTTATGGTCATATCCCGAGGGGTTTCATGTCTTATGTTACTTTATGGTCACATATGAATTTTTTTCTTATGTCTTGATGCTTAGTATTGTGTTGTTGTTTTCCTTGATCATGATTACTACCATTTCAATCACACTTGACCTCTTTCTTTTTGCATTACCTTTCTTCTGTTTAGTGACCCTATATACCCATGGAGAATCGCTACTATAAGTGGACCTCACTTTCCAATACCTTGTTGCATTTGTGTTTCTTAGCTTAGTTTCTCACACTTGGAACATAGATGTATGTTATTATTCTCTCTATACAAGTTAACTTTTAACTCTTTTTCCTAGTTAAACCATGAAAATACATGCAACATATTATGAGATTACTTTTAAGTCCTTTTCATGCTCATTAAACCATTAAAAAGACACCTCACAAGTAAATGTTTAACTCTTTTTCATACTCATAAAAATATATGAAAAAAGACACTATCAAGCACACTTTTATCTCTCTTTCACACTCATTAGACCATGAAGGGGACACTAAAAAAAAGAGTGAGGGCGAGTTTTTTACCATTGATCTATATTCAATAAAATTGGTAGTATTAGTCATGTTTCCCTTGAACATGGAACCTATTTTCATCATTGTATTATATTTGGGTTATATCTTGCCTAGGAGCCATATACCATTAGTATGAGTCATCTAATTCTATGGCTAGTTACTCTTACAGTCATTATGGATATTGCTTCAGTGCCTCATGGGTTGTTGCACTATATTATAGGTTCTCTTGAATCAATGTTGGTAGTTCATCATTATGTCATTTCATATGTTCAAGGGAAATTAAACTTGATTCAACCATTGTTGGCCCTTGGTTATATATCAAGGTAGAAAGAGAATATTCAGGAAGAATAAAGACGAAGTAAGAACTGCGTGGAAGACACACAAACCAAGGAAGGGTCGAAGCGGTTAAAGAAGCAGAAAAGAAGGAATGAGGAAAGGAAAAGCTAGTCGTTGGAAGAGAATATCAAGGAAGATAAAGCAACAAAGAATATGGATCATGGACAACTCAACAAGTGGAAGAAGACACCAACGAATGAGTTGGAGCACCTCATGGAAAACAAGGAAGGACAGGCTGGCGAAGCCCTGAAAACATGGGTCATGAGGATCTGGGGTTTTGACACCTAGGGTTTTGTATCTAGGGTTTTGACACCTAGAATTCAGTCTAAGGTTGTCTGAGAGTCATGTAATGTATAAATAAAGGTCTAGAAGAGTTGAAATGGTTGTTCATTTTTTGTCATTATTTACTATTATTGTCGTGAGCACGATATTGAGATTGGGTATTCTTGCATTGTAATATCTTCAGCTGGGTGCGAAGATCAACCCTCCAGCTGGGTGCGCAGGGAGGGGAGATAGAGAGATCGAGAGAGAGAGAGAAATATGCAACTAAGTGTGCATAAAGAGCTGTATGTTTTCATATAATAAATCAAGAAACACAGTTATGTGGATGCATCCCTAGGGAGAGGGTGAACCATGTATATGTTGTTGTTCTTTATGGTTGATGTTGTGCTATTTGTTATTTGTTATACGGTTATTGCATGATTGTTAGATCATAGATATAACTTCGTGAAGTAAGCATAAGAGTGGTAAAGAATATCTAGATTTTTTGCGTTGTGTTTTGGAATCACCTTGCATTTCCTCTGGTTGTGGACACTTGTGTCTTGCAACCCCCTATTGCTACTTCAAGTGAGACTACGTCTGCTTCACAGGTGTTGCCAAAAGGGCCAATAGTTAGGGTTTTTTGTTGCGTTGTTAGAGTTGATCCCCGAGTCTTCCCCTATGCCAACAAATTGTTTCGTTGTCAGGATAGTGATCTTCTTGAGGGAATGTCAAGGTGGTTTCCATCGAAGATAGAGATTCATAAGTGGATAGAAGAAAAAGAAAGGGACTTCACAAAGGCTCAGAACAAGAACCCTAGCATTAGAATAGAAGATCGATTGGGAAGGTACATCTTTACTCATGTGCATG
>JASDQU010104386.1:192985-225115 GCA_032191745.1 Picea mariana | reverse complement strand
TTGGTGTAAAGTTATCTGCGGTTCAGTGTCCCAAGACACACGAAGAGGAGGAGGACATGTCTCATGTTCCATATGCGAGTGCAGTTGGCAGTTTGATGTATGCAATGGTTTGTACTAGACCAAACATTGCACATGCAGTGGGAGTTTTGAGCAGGTATATGTCAAAACCAGGGAAGGAGCATTGGACAACAGTAAAAAGGGTTTTCAGGTATTTGCGTGGCACTGCTAGCTATGGATTGTGCTACGAAGGAAGACCAAGATTGGATAGAGTGGTTGATATACATGGCTTTGTGGATGCAGACTAGGCTGGAGATTTGGATCGTTGAAGATCCACAAGCGGGTATGTGTTTAACCTGTTTGGAGGAGCAAAAGACAGGCTGTAGTGGCACTTTCAACTACAGAATCTGAATACATGGCAGCCACTCATGAAAGTAAGGAAGCAGTATGGTTACAAAGATTGTGAGCACTGAGAAGTTCTCTTGGTGTAGAGGATCCATGGGCATTGTTGACTATGTAACTCTGTAACCCCCTGTGTGCAAAGAAAACAACAAGTGGGAGAATGTTGGGTATGTGTTATATTCTTTGCACGAGATGGAGTGTTTGAGTGCCTATGCCAGGCGCGCAGGGGGGTTAGAGGGGGGTGGAGCCCCCCACGCGGGGGTTCGGGGGCAGTGCCCCCGAATTTTTTTTCTTCGGGCCGACATATTTTCGCCGGGCCGACATATTTCTGGGACGACATATTTCTGGGACGACATATTACCGGGATGACATATTACCGAGACGACATATTTCCGGGACCACATGATATTAGGTGGTTTTTCGGCACATGCTATTTTGTCGATGGTTTTCTATTTCCGGTTAAGGAATTAGGGTTTTGGACTAATCCAGGTCATTGGGTTAGGGTTTTGGATGCCGCTGGCTCCTATATGTATATTGTATTGTAAATAATGTAACACAATGTATGCATCTAATATATGCTGGTTTTCCTGGTTTGGGTTTCCAGGTGAAAAATCTCTGAGTAATGTTTGTATTTTCCATTGTATCTTTTCTGTTCTTTTCTGAATATCAGTTTGCAGTAGATATTGTACAAGGTTAGAATTTACACTAATCACCATTACAACGCCTATTTATTGAGGATAATTACATTAAATGATCATGCACATTCTAATATATGAGACATTTCTTAATATATGTCCAACTTGAGTGATCTAGGTGGAGATCTATGACCACCCACCTTTTCCAACTTGCTCAAAACAATTTTCTGGCAATTTCAGCAATTTACTATTTTTAGTAGTTTTTAACTTTCGAGGTCATTTTGAGGGCCTAAATGAAGGTTTTTAAGAATAGAGATTCTCAGTCATAGACAAAGGCTCTTATTTATCCCCCAAAATTAATCTCCTCGACCATACCTAGCCAACGGGCTATGGTGCGCCTAAAACGGAGATCGTATGCAAAAGTTATGACCATGGGAACTTGATGTACTATCTCACCCAAACGAGGCCCACATGACTTTTGGCCCTTCATCTCTTAGGGTTAGGTTTTTGGATGTATATATTTTTTGACATTCCTTTTTATTGTAAAAATGCCTTTAGAGCCTCATTGGAATCATCTTCTTGCGAATGAGCGCAGTCGTCACATCTCTTCTCAGAGATAAGCCGTTACCATTCCAACAAGATTGTTTTTCGCTGCATTTTATAGTTTCATCTTATTTCCTTATTGAATAGAAAACCAATTTTACTGTATCTTTGTTATTCTGAGTTAAGAATATTTTAATAATATGTATTCATTTCCTTCTTCTCATAAAATCCGGATCAATGGTATCAGAGTGGTCTGCTCCTTGTCGTATTAATGAATGTTCCCAATGAGGCCAGGGTACAAAGAATTGGGTCTCGAGCTTGTTTCTCTTGAGGAAAAAATCTCTCGCACACCCAAGAGACCTCTCATGGTAGGAGAAAATAAATATGATGGGAATGGATATCCTTTCAAAATTTTTCTTAAGGAATCCCTCATGCAAAAGAGGAACGAGATGATGGATAATTTCACGCAAATCCTTCGGTGACTACCAACAAGCGACACATCTTCCTTGAGCGGAGGTGTCGCCCCATTCAAGGTAAAAATCAACTTTGATATTCCTATATTTGAAGGTCAGATAGATGCATACATTGTAGACAAGTGGTTGAATATACTAGAAGGGTATTTTTCTATCCATAACTTTTCGAATAGAGAAAAGATTACTTTTGCACTCCTCAAAGTCATTCCCCATGTCAAAGACTGGTGGGAAAATTTATGTGAAAAAAAGGAAACAAAGGAACTCTCATTATTGACAGTCACAACCACCTGGGAATAGAAGTTATGATGACTTGTATACCAAATGGACCACACTACGACAAGAAACAGACCAAGCAGTGCCAGAGTTCACAAATATCTTCCATACCTTTTCCACCAAGCTGGGTATCAAAGATTCAGAGCGACATCTGGTGCTCAAGTATCACGGTGTGCATAGATACATCCAAAATGAAATGGAATTTCTAGACATATCATCCTTGGGAATGACCTACCGATATGCCGTCAAAATCGAGCAGAAGCTCAAACAAAAGACGCAACAATTTGGGCCTGGGAACCCCTCACAACAAAATCCAGGAAGGGGTGACCCCAACCCACAAAACAAAGAACAAAGAAAATATGGATAGTATTAGGAGAACCATTCCAAGCCATAAGCAAAGAAGAACACTAGAAAGACAAAGAAAGATACCGGGAAGTGGTGAGACTTCCATAAGAGCCCTTGTCATAACACTGTTGAATGTCACTCAAAGAAGTCACTAGTGGTTGAAGTGAAAGCCTTTAAATCATATGTGGGTTCTGAATCTGAGTCAGAACTAGAAAGGGGAAGATAAATCATTGACATGGAACCCAGTGCCACTATTACTACCACCAAGCTCCAGCCCAGTGAACCAGATGAGCCAGAAGAATGCAAGCTCCTCTTCCATTCATAGATGTGGGTAAAAGGCACCCCGCTGTACTTCATCGTTGATAGCGGTAGCTAGAAGAGCCTCATCTAAGCAAAGGTCATCAAGTGGCTAGCCCTGTCGACAACACTGCACCCACAACCCTACACCATTGAATGTATCTGCCAAGGAAGCGATCTCCCTGTCATCCAATAGTGTCAACTATCATACAACATCAAGCCCTTCAAAGAAAAGGTAGTGTGTGATGTTTCTCTTCTCGAAGTTTGTAATGTTCTTTTGGGCCAACCTTATTTATGGAAACGTCATGTTGTATATGAGTCTAGGCCTTGTAGTGTTATTATTACTTTGAACAGGAAATTGTACAGGATACCCGAGGTAGCCCCTCCTAGTGTTATTTACTTCATCTCTGCCAAGCAATACAGGAAGGTCATCTCTCAGACCAGGAAATTTGTCTTCTTCATGATTCTCTCTCAGAGTGAGTGAAATATCATAGCCGCATCCAGGGCCTTCGTGACAAATCTCTCCACACAACAGAAGCAAGTGGATAAGGTCATGGAAGAATACTCAAATATCTTCTCCTCTCCTACCGGGGTACCTTTTCACTGCCAGGTTAAGAATCCCATCGATATGACCCTAGGCACATTGCTACCCAATGGGCCAGTCTATCACTTCTCTCTTTTAGAAAATGAGGATATCAAGAGGCAGACCCAAGAAATGCTCCACAAGGGGAACATATGCCCCAGGTCATTGCCTTGTGGGATCCCAATCATGTTGGTGTAGAAGAAAGATGAGACCTGGTGACTCTGCATTGATTAACGGGCTCTGAATAAAATCACATTCTAAAACCGGTACCCAATTCCCTAAATCGACGACCTCCTTGATCAGCTCACGGGGGCCAAATACTTGAGGAAGATTGATATGAATTTTGGCTACCACCAGGTCTCAATAGAACAAACAAATGTATGGAAGACTGACTTCAAGTCAAAAGAAGGTCTTCTTGAATGGTTGGTCATGCCCTTTGGTTTGAAAAATGATCCAACAAACTTTATGAGGATGATGGATGATATCCTACAACCTTTCACCAATAATTTTGTAGTGGTGTATCTGGATGACATTCTCATCTACAACAAGACTTGGGTAGAACACTTGCAACATATTCAGTAGGTTCTGCACACCCTGCGGTAGCACAAACTATATGAAAACTTGGAAAAATGCTCCTTCAGCATGGACATGGCCCATTACTTATGCTACATCATTGATCAGAATGGTGTGCATGTGGATCCAACCAAGATTCAGGTCATTCGTGATTGTCCAGCCATAACCACACTCACTGAACTTTGGAGCTTCTTGGGCCTCGCCAATTTCTATCGCAGGTTTGTGTTGGGATTCTCTCATATTGCATGTGCCCTCAACCAAGTAACTAGGGGTGGCGGTATGGAAACATTTGTGTGGGGCCTGCCCAAAAAACAAGCCTTCGATGAATTGAAGAAGCGTTTGTTCTCATCCATAGTACTTTCATTACCATAAATGCAACATCCCTTTGAGATCGAGATAGGTGCTTTAGACTATGTTGTGGGTGTTGTTCTTAAGCAACATGATCACCCCATGGCATATCATAGTGAGACAATATCAAATGGTTTTCGTAAGCACCCTAATTATGACAAAGAAATGTACTCTATTATGTAAGCCTACCACCAGTGGAGACATTACATTCTTGGGAAGGAGACAATCATCCACATTGATCACAAGCCACTACAGTTCATGCAAACACAAGGAAAATTGCAGAATGACCGCCATCAGAAGTGGTCCACATACTTACAACAATTCTACCTGAACATCAAGTATAAAACAAGAAGTAACAAGTGAGTTGTTGATTTCCTCAACTAACCTTCAGTCGCGGAACTCACAACGGTGCTAGATTCTTGTGGCCATGAGACCTCTGGATGGCCCCACCTCTATGAGATAGACCCTGACTTCTCCACCACCTACCAAATGTTGGGTGCCAACTCAGTGGTTGCTAATTTCCATCTTCAATATGGGTTGTTGGTGCATGAAGATGATTTTGGAAGCTCACTACAGTCGGGTGGAAGGACACTTTGGCATCGAAAAGGTAGTGGCAGTGTTGTAGAAACATTTCTACTAGCCAAAACTTTGACAGGATGTCGACAAGTATATCAAGTCCTGCATTGCCTGTGCTATTTCCAAACTGACCACTAAGAAACAGGGCTTGTACACCCCTCTTCCTACTCCTGATAGGTCGTGGGAATCCATATCAATGGACTACATGTTAGACCTCTCGTCCACCAAGAGGGGAAATGACTGTGTTTTGTGGTTGTTGATTGCTTTTCCAAAATGGTGATTCTAGTCTCCTGCAAGAAGAACATCACAACAGAAGCCATTGCCAAGCTCTTCTTTGAATGAGTATGGGTTCATTTTGGAATTCCAGAAACCATTATCTCAGACTGTGATAGTCGGCTCCTCAACACATTTTGGTCGAGGCCCTGGTCACTGTTGGATACCAATCTCACCAAATCCATTGCCTTCCAACCCCAGACAGATGGCCAAACTAAGGTCGTCGATCATATGATCATACATATATTGCGCATGTACAATTCAAAACACCCTTTCACATGGGATGATATTCTTCCCTATGTCCAACATAGCTACAACCAAGCCCTGCATATCTCAACTAGCCATAGCCCCTTTCAAGTGGGGTTGGGATTCCAACCATTGGGCCCCATGGATGTTGCAATACCCATGGTGACCACCTCCGTTGACTCATCCCCTACTCCACCAGAAGTTGAATAAGCCACCCAGTTCATTGAAAATATCCAACACATCTGCCAATAGGTTTAGGATATTCTACAGAAGTCTAATGCCAAGTACAAGTAGCACCATGATCAACATTGGGTGTAACATATGTTTCGGGTGGGAGACAAAGTTTGGTTGCACTTGTAGAAAGAAGGCCTTACATGGCCCAATAGTAAGCTTTGTCCACTCTGTTATGGGTCGTACGCCATCACCAAGGCTATGGGTGAAAATGCATTTGAGCTCAACATTCCCCCTTTCCTTGGCCTGCACCTAATCTTCAACATGGCTCTCCTTCAACCATATTTCCGACGATTATTGGACACCTCAGATATAGTAGAGAAATTGACACCAACAACGATCAACCCTCACTGCATGCAACATGAATCCGGTGATTATATTGTGGACACACATATCAAGGGCACTCGATAACAAAGGATCCAACGTTATCGAGTCATCAAAGCAGGGCAACTCCTGCACCAAGGCAAGCGGCTCACCCGGGGCCAAATTCAACAAAAATTTCCTCATCTGATGGGGGAAATCAATGCAATGGAGACCATTTATTCCTAAGTATGAAGGATTGATCCAGGTGGATATTAGTGTCCACCCACCTTTTTCAACTCGCTCAAAACAATTTTTTGGCAATTTACTATTTTTAGCAGTTTTTAACTTCCGGGGCCATTTTGAGGGCCCAAATGAAGATTTTTCAAGATCGAGATTCTCAATGATAGCCAAACGCTCTCATTGAGCCCCCAAAATGAATCTCTTCGATAATTTCTTTCTAACAGGCTATCTTGCACTTAAAACGAAGATCGTATGCAAAAGTTACGACCCCGGGAAGTTGATGTACTAACTTACCCAAACGGGGCCCACATGACTTTTGGCGCTTCATCTCGTAGGGTTAGGTTTTTGAATGTCTAGGGTTTTTCACATTCCTATTTATTGTAAAAATACCTTCAGAGTGTCATTGGAATCATCTTCTTGTGAATGAGTGCAGTCGTCACATCTCTTCTCAGAGATAAGCCGCCACCATTCTAGAAAGTTTGTTTTCCGCTGCATTTTACAATTTCAGCTTATTTCCTTATTGAAAAGAAAACCAATTTTATTGTATCTCTGTTATTCTGTGTTAAGTATATTTTAATAATATGTATTCATTTTGTTTTACTCATAAAATCCGGATCATTGAGGCTTAATAAAGGCAATTACACTCATCCTGGACAAAGGCCAATTTGGCTTTACTCCAACCTTACATCATTAAATTTTAAAATTTATTACATTGAAATTTAAAATACAAGGGAAAAATTAGAGGGTTGACACCTCTCTTTCCTTCTTTAATGCACATTGATTTTGAGGTGGAAATATGCTTCTGCATCATACTCCACTGTTGGGAAAATCATGAGCTCCTACTCATGAGTTCCTATGCTCTATTTTTTAAATCCTCCTGGATCCCAAACCTCTCTTTGTAGATGTCCAACACCTCCTTTCCCTTGTTTATTTTGTTGATGTTTCCCTGCTATTACTTCAATCTCTCCTCTGTTCAACTTCCATTTGTTGTTGACTACATCCTATGTTGATCTCAACATCATCCCTTTGATCTCCTCGATCACCTCGTCTAGCTAGCTCACGCGTTGGCTCTTCTTTTGTAGCCTATTCTACCGTATCTCCTTCTCATCACACACCTGATTGAGTAGATCAATATGATATCCCATGCTATCTTTATCTTCTATGGAATGAGTTTTCCACTCTACAAACTCCAACTTTGTAGCCTCATTACTAAGCTGCTACTCAGCTACCGCCTCTGACAGTGTAACTTATGCCATCTCCTCAGCCTCTTCTTGTGTTGGTACAAGGCCAGCTTCATCCAACTATTCCTGAGGCTATAATTTTTCTTTACTCTGCATTATTGTCTCCTTGGGGAAGTCTTCTTCTGTGCCTGGGTGTCATAGCCAATCCTCTAGCATCCTCAATTCCATCTCCCATTGAGTGAGCATTTGACTAGTATGCTCCTCTTCCTTCATCTCCTCTTGGGAAGATTTCAATTTCTTCACTATCTCCTCCTCCATGAAAGTCTGCATTGGATGCCCTTCCTCTTCTATACTCTCAACACATGCTCTGGCCTCAACTTGGCAGCTTGGTAGGAATATATAAACTCCCCCAATGATAAGAATGCATCTGTGATTCTCCTCCTCTGTAAACACCACTGGTTGATTTGATCCCCTTGATGAGTTCACGAGACTCTTAGATAGTATCATTTTATCTCCCTTGCCCACTTGGAAATATGGGATTTCACCTCTAACCTCATGGAATTTTATGAGATATTCAACATATCTCTCTTCATTTCCCACTTGACAATTTAAATTTTCACTTATGCCCTCCTGGAAGCTCATGAGATCTCTAGCCGATATCTTCTCCTCTTCATCACTAAGGTTTTCTCCAACTTATGGCTTGCAAATGAAAACTTGATCCTCCTTATCATTGAGGTTTTCAACCTGCCTCAGCCAACTCCTTAGTACATGTTTCTGCCTCCTAGCCAAAAATTGCTAGACTGGCCACTTTGAACTCCTCCTCAAGGGCCACTCATACCTCCAAATTCCTTGGGCTGCCCACTGCATATTCAACATCAACTTATCCATTTATTCCTGGATCTCCTAGAGCTCTTTATCCATATGTTGACAGTATTTTCCTTGACCATGCCTATGGCCTTCCGTAGCCATCTTTCAACTCGGCCTCCAAGAATGAAACTGGTTCTTCTGGCTCATCCCACCTGGTTGTCTTCTATACCTTCTATTCAACTTAGAGTGCTATCGGTTTCCTCCTACAACCCTCCTGGTTATCAAATGTATGTTTCACACCTTACAACAATCTTCATAGAGAATCACACCCTACTTCCTTCTCCTTTTCCTATTGTCTACATGAATAAATCAGGCTCTGATACCACTTGATGGTATCAGACTAAAACCCTCTTTCACATAGATCACAGTTTGTGTCTATGATACCACTTGATGTAGACCCCCTCTTCCTCCCAAGGCTACTCGACCTCCCAATTTAGGATCATTTAATAACTGGAGCCAGATTGACTCTTAGGGCCCTTGCTGGACCCCCAAACAATTTTACACAAGCCCCTTTCTTCCTAAGGTGCAGGTTCTGTGAAACCCGCGAGCTCCTTATGATACCATGTTCCTTTTAAAAATTTGAAATACAAGCACTAGATCCTTTTTCTAACCCCCCCTGCTTTCTTCATATGACCATGGGCTATGACCTAGGGCTTAACCCAAAAATTGCTATGCCTTCGGGCTTCGAATATTTTAACACCAAACACTACTCCGATCTCCCAAAGTGTTCTATCGTTGAATTCATTGTATTTCTCCATGTGCCCCCCCTCCAAATCAATAGTCAGGATGAATTCCTACCACTAGGGCTTCAAACGACTTCTGGTCAACGTTCCCCTTCCCTCTTTCTTTTGGATTTCCTTTTCTTCAGACTGTGAGATCTGTTGACACCTGTCCATTCTGATTGGAAGGCTTATATATACTCTGACTCCCAGCTCTTCGGGAGATTTCACCCAACACAACCCTCCTTTCCTCTGGAGTGGCTATCCTCCGAAGTGAGGGATCATCTACAACACATCCATAATATGGATGCCATATATATTTTGAGCAATGGATGGCTCAAATCTATTCAGGGCTTTGGCCTTCGATGATACTTCACACTGCTTTTCTGGAATCTCCCAGAGTGCTATGGCTTTAGAGTTCCAGATCTGTCACCACACGTCCACTGGATCTAACAGTCCAGATCTCTTCGAGCTTCTGGAATTTGGAAATTCCTATTCCTCCACACTCAAAACCTTTCGAATGCATGAAGCTCGAAGGAATTCTAAGGTTAAACCTTGCACAAATCATCCATATCTGATGGATGTTGGTCTCTACTCCTAGATCTAACGACTAGGGTACATTGTTATCCCTCGTGTACCTTCTGATGATATGACGGCTCATGTAGCTCACGCCCAGATCTGATGGCTCAGATCTAATTTCCTCCTACACTCTCTGTCACATGCCTGGACATAGATATAATGGTCCATATTTCTCTTGGAGGTTGATCCAATGATGCCTTTAGCTTCTCCTGCTGCACTATGTGTTAACCTTAAAAATGAAGGATTTCTTTAATAATTTCTCAAAGGATGGGACCTTTGATTGTCTCCCGCAGGCTTGATATATTGGTTCCCCAACTTTCACTTCTGGGAAACCCTATCCCTCCTAATATTGAATTCTTTAAAACTCAGAGGGGCTTGGCCCTTTGAAATTTCCTCTACAATTCCAAATGACTTGGCTTCTATGTGTGTTATTGAAAGCGTTATTTCTCCTGAGATTTATCTCACTCGAACCTAAATAGGTTCAGGCCTCTTTCTTGGCTAGAAATTTTTTTATGCCCTCTTGACACTCCAAGCTCATCCTCCTGATCTTATGAACTTAGAATAAGTTCACCCCTGCGTGCACTCCTTGCGCTTTTGTTTTCACCAATTGAACCTGTAAAGGTCCTTGGCCTCTACACACCTTGCAGAGTTTTTTTGCACACTTGAATTGCTTGAAGCACACCTTGTTGAGCCTTCCTTTAGAGTATTCAACAACTCTATTTCACCTGAGCTTCAATTGCTAAAACCTGAAAGGTCTCAGTCCCTTTTCTCCTCAAAGGGATTCTCATGCACTCCTTGCACCTACTCAAAGTAATCCATGTTGAGGTTACCGAGTATTCAATAAATTTGGTTGTGCTTTCTCTACGCAGGCTTTCTTCTAGAGTGTTCAGTAACTATAAGGCTCCTTCTGAGTTTGTAATTGTTCCAGTGTGCCCTCCTGGCATGTTCTTTACGAACTCAAAATTGAATTCAAAACACACACTCGCGTTGGCTATAGAGGTATCTATACCTTGTTGTGCACTCCTTGCACCAGTATAAAGAACCCAAAATTCTCAACAAACTTATTGTTATGTTTGTTTTATCACTTGGGTGAGCAAAACAAGGGCACTTACAAGTCTAGTTGGGCCTGCTAGACAAGATAGAGGTTAATGCATGAGTTAGATAATACAAGCACATGAAATAAACAAGAAAATAAACTAAAAAAAACTAAGGAAATAAAACTAGAATACATAAGAAACTTTGAACCAAAATCAATCAACCAAATGACCAAGATTATGTCACCAATGGATAACTATATTAGTTGGAAAAACACCATAGAGAAAGGAGGACTTATGGATCCCCTCTTCCTCCTTGGGAGGGCTCTTGAGTTCCTTATTGGAGAGCTCTTCTTACAATGATAAACAAGAAATCAAATCGTGAAGAAATACAAGCCTATTCCCTCAAGAAGTGAGTGGAATGTCTTATTGGAATGTTACTAGAATGATCCAAGAAGAAAAGAGGATTCTTGAAGGAGGATTGAGGAAAAATAACAATACTATGAGATTCTTAAATTCTTAGTGCACCCATGGACTCCATTCATAGCATGTCTTTGAGGCAATATCCAACTACTTCTTAGTGTGGACAAGGGGCCCTTTAGGGCACCCTTAGGTCTTTGACCAACCCCCTATTCGGATTCAACTCGGATTTCAGGGTCAAATCAAGTTGGGAGCTGGTCCATAAGTGGGAAAGGGGCCGACAAGAACCATAAATGTGTGGTTCAAAGGAGTGCATGTCTTTTCTCATATAGAGTCACGCATATAGTGCATTGTGTGCTCTAAGGGCTCCTTTGGCCCATGCACACTTCCTTTATTGATTCAGCGCATGTCAATTTTTTGTCTAGTTGTATAGTTTTTGCCTCTTGGAAATGCATTTTTGGTGTTGCAGGTGAACTAATAGGTGTTTGGAAGTGTTGTATTTCTATAACCATTTTCATGAAATGTTGTGGATGAAATTTCAGTGATAACAAATTCCCCCTGATGTGTGAGGTTAGGAGCATATGTATAGCCAAAATACATCAATGTTTCTTCTACTAAGAGTACCATTGTAATGAAGAGTGGTGATAAGAACTATAAGAGTGATCCTCTCGAAGGGAGAGGGTAAACCATGAGACCCAAATCTGTTTGTAGGGAGAGAAAAGAAAATATGTATACAAATGAGGTGAGCATGCCCCATGCTCATGTCATGTAACTCAAAAAATGTAAGACAAAAAATGAAGGTGTATGCTTATGTAGATAACTGTAGTTCCCTCCGGGGCAGTTTGATAACGAAAGATGACAATTCTCACAGTGAAAATATTATGAAAAGAGGCAAGGAAACCTATATAATTTGGGATGAGTGTATAGATACAAAAATGGGTGCCCCGGTGCAAGATGGCTTGGCCTGTGAGGGTGCAAGTTGCGTGGAGAACTGGTAGAGGGTGGGGTCCCCATGGGTGGGTTTATGTATGAGGTAAATGAATGGAGTCAATATACAGATGGGAAAACTGATGGTGGTTGAAATGGAGGGTTAATGATATTGCGGAGGTGCAGTAAAAAATAGAACCGTGATGAGATAACCTGGGATTCCATTGGGAAAGATAGAAAAATGATGAGAAGGAGTATGTGGTTGATTCTTGGAAATGAGGAAGAATATCAGGACTCCCATCCCTAGGTGGTGAAATAAGCATGAGTGTCAAAGTGCCAAGGGGGACTATGAATGGGACAACTCATGTGGGGGAGAGTGATACTGAGTGACAGTACCAAAATGCAGCGGAGGTGAACGTACTGTAGAGTCGGATGGAGGGACACTAAAGGATAATTTTGGTGTTATCAGATTAATCGACAAGTGTGGACACAAACAAATCTCCCTAGTTTCACCCTGAAACTAGAACAAAACAAGACATAATATAAAGCTTTCCCTAAGTTTTAATTATCAATCATACTAAATAACAAGAGATAAATGAAATACCTTTTAAATGTCGTTTTTCCTTGATAGTGTCATCATCGCTCTATTCCAAGGATTATGGGATGATGAACCTGTGAAAATACACAAGCCAACAAAGTGAAAGAAACAATGTATACTCAATAAAACCTGTATGTGATCAAGGAGTCATAAAATAAACTAAGACCAATTTTATGGGAAAGAAATATATCACTGTATTAAATATATGAAAAGGAGAACACAACCAATGCTTTGATGTTGTAAGGTCCCTTCCAATAGTTCCTTTCTTCCCACACACTTCTTCTCCATAGAGTCTAATATCAACAATATATCTTGACAAAGCAAAGCTCAAAGACAACATACAAGCTCCAAAAACTCCAAGATACAAAACTCAAGAAATTTCCAACTTTTTTAATCCATCTTTTTCCATGAGAACTCTTCTCCTTTTATAAGATGAAAATGATAGGGTGAGGAGGTTAGGATGATCCCATGAGATCAGGGACATGACTCAGATCCAAACCGATCGAAGGCCACCTCACCCTCGGAGCTTCTATTCTAGAACTTTCGAGAAATTCCTCTTTTTCCTTCGTACGAAAATCCTCGCACCCATAACACTGAGAAAACTGCGAGGGAATCATAGGACACTATGGTGAAAACTATGAAGATCCTAGATTGTCTCACCCTTAACACTAAGAAACATGTGACAATCCATTTTTATAAGTTTTTTGACAAAGGAAAAGTATAATTTCATCTCTTTGGGAAAACATATCTTCATTCTTCTTCAAGGATTAAGGCCATTGATCCTTCTAAATACAAAGGATAGGTTTACATCATTAATGTTCATAGGGGTGATGAAAATAATGTGTAATAGTGAGCCCCCCAAAGTATGAATTTATAATAGAGTGATAGATGAAATACTTTGTCGAGTGTGTGTAGGGAACAAGGAACACATCGGTCGGAAACCTGCCAACAAATAAGGAAATATAGTATGATAATATATCATCATTGAGGTAGGCATTCCCATACTCAAAATACAAATGAATCAAAGCATAAATGTCGACATGTGAAGATCCATGTCAACTAAGAGAGGTCATGGCCATCAAACATACACTATGGATCCATGCCAATATGACTCAAATATGAACATAGCCACCAAAATTACACTGTGGATATATGTGTTAAATAATCAAATTTGAACATAGAAACGAGACATACACTGTGGATCTATGAAAAAATACAATCTGAATATACTCCAATGCAACCTGAATCTGTCAAAAAAGATCCAGGGTCTTCATCTCCACCACTCTATAGTACAAATCTAACCATGTGAATACATGTGTTGAAGTCGAACATGCTAGAAACCACTTGATTACCAGTCATTAGTGTATACCATTAACAAGTAAGAGGGAAATCACCATTAATGTCAATGACTCCCAAGGTACACCAGTAAAATCCAACATGTGTGAATTAATGAGCTGAAGTCGAACACTTGGTGGAATCTCCCAATCAGGGGTCAATAATGAAAACCCACTGTCGAAAGCAAGGAAACATGCCATTATGACATGCAAGTTCCAAGGTACCAATTAGTTTCTAATACTAATTCCTGGATAATGAGTTGAAGTTGACAGGAAAAGACTCATCATAGGAGGGCCTTAATGTATTCCCCATCAATGACATGAAACTGGTAAACATATTTGAAGTAGATCAGAGTAACAAGTGATTCAGGACTAACTCAGGGATGGTTGACACAATAGAAGGCTTAAGGACTGCAGAAATGGTTAACGCAATAGAAGGATTTCTTGGTTGAACTTTTCTTTGAACATATTGATGACACGACAACTGTCTTGTAAATACCGACTACATAATAGGGATCAAAGACCAATTTTTAATCTTATAAAGGAGTATGATCAAGAGACAAACAAATTTTCCAACCTAGACACAAATCTAGTGAATGGGTGTCATGTTCAAAAGAGACTCTTCCATGGAATACAATTTTAGATACATTTTGTTCCAAATTCCCCTCCCCACCATTTCTAGTGAGTACCTCTTTATTTTTACACAAGATTGAGGAGGATAACATATTCTTGAACTGTAAGCTCATCCTTTAGATGAGTCCCTTGGAGTATGTTTAACGAACCCTAGGAAGGAGTGGTTTGGTCCCATATGGGTCTTTCGATGTTTGTTTTATGAGTCTAAAGAAAGAAAACTCAGGGGTTTTTCATGTTTAGAAAGTCTAAAAAAGACTTAAAGAAAACTCCAAAATGTCCTTTTTCGTAAATTAGTTTGATGAGACTAAAAAAGAGATAAACTATAACTCAACAAACATTTTCTTCAAATAATTTAATGAGAGTGAAAAGAACAAGATCGCTCAGGATTCTTTTCATGTTTAGAGAGTCTGAAAAGAGCTTAAAGGGAACTCGAGGGGGTTCCTTTTTCGTATAACCTTTACGAGTCTGAAAAAGTGATAAAAGTTTACTCGGTTACATTCTCATTGATTTACAACAATGAGAAAGAACAAAGACTAAGCTCGAGATTGTTTTCATTTTTACACAATCTTAAAACAAAACAAAACTATGCTTGGGATAGATTTTATTTTTACACAAGCTTAAAACTAAACAAAACTATGCTTGGACCTGGTTTCATTTTTACACAAGCTTGAACTAGAAGAAACTATGCTTGAGATAGGTGGTTTCATTTTTACACAATCTTGAACCATAGAAAACTATGCTTGGACTTCCCAATGCATAACACAGGGATGGTTGGTACTTAGCCCCCAACTTAAGAAACTAGAGGCTTTAACTTTAGCATGAAGTTCATAGAATAAAATCATTTCCCCCAAAGCTTCATTGCATCTGATGACACGAGTGGATGAAAGGAAGCTTCAAATACTATATAAAACAAAGTAATTGACTCAATCGAAGAGGGGGGGAAACGATGCTCGAGAATACAGGTTCAATCCTCAGACCTTTGTTTCATTTTTTAATGATCTTGAAATCAGAAAACCATGCTCAAATATGGTTTCATTTTTTTATGAGCTTGAAATCATAAAACCATGCTCAAATCTCTCTTCTTGATCATGTCTTCCAATAGGACAATGCTATGGAAGGACACCATGTCAAGGGATAAAACTCGGTCATGGCTTCCAAGAGATCTTCACTTGATGGAATAAACACACTCTGGAAGGAACACATGTCGAGGGCCGCGACAAGGGTAAGAAGGTCAAGCTTGAATATCCCCATCGAAGAGATCACCATATCAACTACTGAGTCTAAATCATAAGAGACTGAGCTTACAGTGAGAGGCTCATCTCCATCGGCAATCGAAGGCATGGGAGACAATGCCACATAATTGACCTGTGGCGGAGACGATACCGTCTACATATAAGAACTGTCTAGGGAGTTCATTGACTCATGACCAACGAATGAAAGTTGATCAATAGTCACAATTCTTCCATTGTGAGGGAAATATATCACATGAAAAAGAGTGGACATGGTATCTTTCATGGAATATACATAATCTCGCTCAAGGAGAAAATCGAAATCCAAGGGGTCTTGGACTATCATGACATCAATAAAGAAAGCTTTTTCTCCCAAAGTTACGGAAAACTAAGGAAGGAATCCAAAAGTTTGATTGGTTCTTCTGTTAAAAGATAACAAACTCTGGGTAACCAACGTAAGCTGAGGATAACCCAAAGCTTTCCAAGCAATAGAGTACAAAATACTAATAGACACACCTTCATTTATCAGTGTCTGAGGAATGTCCCAACCACAAACCTATACTATAATCTTGAAAGAAATGTTAGAGGGAAGACGAGGTCCAGGTTGCACACCACATTAAAAAATAATGTCCTCATTACTTGGAGGGGGTTCCATGGGAGAAGGAGGAATACCCCCTAGCATTGTAGATTCTATATGAACGAGAAAAACGTGAGCGGTATCGGGATTAATATCTAGCAGGAGAGTAGGATTGATCAATGACAACATCAGATCGACCACTTGAGTTTCATTCTCCAAGGGGAGAATGGGGTCGACGGGTGGAAACGGATCGACCTCTTTGGTTACACTCTCTATCGAGAGAGTGGGATTGACCAACAATGGGATTGGATCGACCACTTTGTCAACGGGTTCAACTAAGGATGTGAACATCTTGACTACCTGATCAACCTGACTAACCAATGAAGGGACTAGATTGATCATTCCATCAACTACAGGTGGGTTGAGAGTAAGGCTGCACTAAGCAGCCAAAAGTTGAGGCTGGGAAATAGTTGTATCTTCCAGTAATTTCGAGGCTTCTTCCATATGAGGGAAAAGGTGAGTTTGATGACTCCCTATGCATAACATACACATGAACTTGACTCTACTTTTCTTCTTCCCAATGGTATCTTGACTAGTTGACAAGAGGTCATCAACATGTTGTTTAGAGGTTGATGACATGGGTCGACGAGGGTGTGTATACCATGCTTCTATAACCTTGGATAAACTAGGGAAATCCTTAAGAATATGGATACCTTTACAAAGTCTGCAAGGGTACTTGGGATTATGGGTTTTTTGGGTGATCTTGGTATCATCAACACTCCCAAAATGATTAACAATAACTGGTTGCTTTCCAACATGTCCAGTAGTGGTTGGAAGTTTGGACCCTTTTTGATGTAGGAGCATCGCCGACTCATCAAGGAGCATTGCCAAGACAAGCGAGCCAGCATGAAAGACAACGAACAGCTGGACAAGGCCAACTGAAACTTTTTGAAATTTCATTTAAGATGATGCGCCAATGTGTAAATGAACCATTTATGAGAGCGCCTTTGTACATTATAGTGGACCTTGAGCCTTTAAGCTCTCGTCCTTAAGTAGATGAGGCATTTAATAGATGTAATGCTGGTAGATAGATGTTTAAGACTAGATTAGACAGTTTTAGTTTTCGAGAGGGAAAAACGGATATAGACACCCTCACTTGTACATTGTAACAATGATGTAGAAACATTTTTCAGAAGAATTCAGAAGAGAAGGGAAAGCAGAGGAATTATGGAGAACACCCCTATACAGATGTTATTGAATTAATAGAAGACAGTTCTGATTCAATTTCATGGTTGGTGTTATTTCTTTGTGTATGTTATCATGTGCTCATGAATGTTTGTTTTTCTGGATATGCATTTGTTTTAAATATGCTGTGTATGTGGTTTCATAGTTGAAATGAAATCTGTGAGAGTGAGAAATTAGTTTCAATTGTTTCTCTATTCTGAGCCAAGAAATTCCTACAAAGAGTGCAGTGGAATTTGTCTGCAAGGACTGCGTGACCGCAGGGTTCAGATAGAGAGAACTTTTGTTCTAAGCTCTCCGGAGTGTAAAATTTGGTATTGGAGTCGTGCAGGGGAAGTGCAGGCTGAACTTGAAGGCTTAGTGGCTAATCTGAGTAGAAGAAGGCAGAGACTGTTGTTGCTAGAAGTGTACAGAGTCTGGAAGACCCAACACTTTGAGAGTTGTTGAGATCGAGCACAAGAGTGTGTGCAACCTCTCTGAAAGAATCAGATTTGACAAGCTCAGGAGGGATATTTCCTTCGTGACACAGTGGAGGAGTGTCAGGAAGTGACTCAAGGAAGGGTCGAGCAGGAGAAAGATATTGATCGAGAGAATTCCTTACGGAAGAGGAATCAATGACCAGGTCTTGCAGGGGGAGATTCATGAATTCCCACCTATCGTCAGATCTTGGAGAGTTACGAGGGATTTAACCCTTAGCCACAGGAGGAACCAGGAGCCATCGGGATTTGGCTTATCAGGTTTTACGGAGGCAAGAGTTTCATATTTTTTGAAATCATGATTAGCGATTTCCCGATCTAATCGGAGCCGTCGATCACTCCAGGGACAGGTGGCACAAGATCCCAGAGAGTCGGGGATTCGGCATTCGGGACTTCCCGATGCAAAAGAATTGTGACCTTTGAAATCACGATTACGCAATTCCCGATAGAATAGGGAGAGGAGGTGACGTGGCAAGGAGATATCGCATGTGCGCATCAGGTTTCAGGGTTTTGGATAGCACGAGAAATGTGCCCACAAGTTTCGCGATAGCGCGAAACCCAATTTCCTGAGAAGACTGTCGGGAGATCAATCGATATTTTTGTGGGTATTGAGAACTCTCGAAAGGAGTGGGAAGATTTATTTGACTCTTCAGGCCTGAGTAAAAGAAGGTCCTGGTGGAAGCGGGACATGAGGGTGGTGCGTGCTGCACCAAGTGGTATCAGAGCCGGATAAATCCTCTGTTTTCTGTAGCAGAGAAGGAGAAAGAAGAATACATCATGCCACCGAGAAGAGGTAGACAATCACCCAATACCGAGGTGGAAAGAATGTCCAGAGAAAAAAGTAGCCAAGGACAAAATGTAGAGATGGAGAGGGAATTACGAAACCTTCATGCCAGAATGGAAGATATGTAAGCAGTGCATAGACGCACAACCAATACTGGAGATCTAAGTGACTCCGAAGGTGAAGCAGATGCTGTACCACAAGGAGAGGCCACAACAGAGAAGGCATCAACTGAGTGATTGATTAAAGCTATCGCCAGGATGAGTTCGAAGACAAAAATGGACATTCCAACTTATGAAGGAAGTCTGGACGCAAAAGAGTTGTTGGATTGGATCCGAGCTCTTGAAACCTACTTCCATTACGAGGATATCGAAGAAGATAAAAAGGTAAGGCATGTTGTCACCAAGTTGAAGGGACATGTATCATTATGGTGGGACGAGCTACAGGTAGATAGATGTTCCAAAGGCAAACCGAAGATTAAAATCCGGGATCGAATGATTGCTAAGATGAAAGCGAAATTCATCCCAAGAGATTACCAGATCACACTGTTCAGGCGAATGCAGAACCTGAGAAAGAAGTTGATGACGGTGAGGGAGTACACTGAAGAATTCTACAAGCTCAATATTCGAGCCATTCATCGGGAGAGCGATGATGAGAAGGTTGCTAGATACCTGAATGGTCTGAGATACGACATTCAGGATGAATTAAGCATGGAAACTATTAGAACGGTTGAGGATGCTTACCAGATGGATCTGAAAGTCGAGGAGAAGCTGAGCCGTAAGCAAGGACAGTGAGGATGAGGTAGAAGTCATCCCAGAGGAAAGGCAATTGCCCAGAAGAAATTTCAGAAGCGCAAGGAAGAATGGAAAAAACCTCAGAGTAAGATTGAGAGAGGTGGAACCTCACAACGAGGACCACATGCTGAACAGAGGAGACAACATACAGAGCAGGGTGGTGGTTATGCGGATGCAAACACTCTTCCTCGTACTAGAGGTGGAGGTAGAGGAAGGGGAGGAGTGATCACATGTTTTACATGTGGGAAAAATGAGCACAAATCGTTCGAGTGCCCAGACAGGAAAACGGATGCAGGAGAAGCTCACATCACAGAAGCACAGAGGCGTGATGCTGAGTTAGAAGATGCAGATAGTGGAAGATCACTTGGGATGCATAAGGTCCTTTTGACACCTGAGAAGGAGGTGGAAAGATCAGTATAGAGGAGCAGACTGTTCAGAACAGCTTGCACAGCCAAGGACATGAAATGCAAGGTCATTGTGGATAGCGGAAGCACCGATAATCTCGTTTCAACCGAGATGGTGGAGAAATTAGAGCTGGAGACAACTAATCACCCGAGTCCATATAAAGTCTCGTGGCTACAGAAGGGACATCGGGTGAGTGTCACTAAACAATGTTTAGTTGAATTTAAAATTGGGAGATATAATGATAAGGTCCTATGTGATGTAATTCCCATGGATGTCTGTCATGTATTGCTGGGGAGACCATGGCAGTATGACCGAAATGTGGTTCATGACGGGAGAATGAACACATATACTTTGGAAAAGGATGGGAGGACACACAGACTGCTTCTGATAAAGGATAAATAAGTGAAGTTGGAAGTAAGTAACACCATACTTCTCATGAGTGGGAAGGAGCTTCTCATAGAGATGGAGAAGAAGGAAGATCGACAATTCTTTGTGGTTAGGAAACCGAGAATTGTCCTGACTAGCACAAGAGTGGATGACCTACCGGACGAGATTCAGGAACTGCTGGGAGAGTTTGTTGACATCATCGTGGATGAATTACCTCATTCGTTGCCACCGATGAGGAGTATGAGTCATCACATCGATCTCATACCAGGGAGCAGTTTGCCGAACAAGGCTGCATACAGGTTGACGCCGCGGGAGAACGAGGAGGTCAAAAACCAGGTCCCAGAGCTGCTGGATAAAGGACTGGTTAGAGAAAGTTTGAGTCCCTTTGTTGTTCCAATAGTGCTAAGTTCGAAGAAGGATGGAGGCTGGAGGATGTGTACATACTCCAGGGCGATAAATAAGATAACCATCAGGTACATATTCCCACTATCGAGAATGGATGATCTAATGGATTGCCTGAGCGGGGCAAATTATTTTTCAAAGATTGATCTTAAGAGTGGATATCACCAGATTCACATGAGGGAAGGTGATGAATGGAAGACAACATTCAAGACGAACGAAGGTTTGTATGAATGGCTGGTCATGCCGTTTGGTTTGACAAATGCGCTGAGCACATTCATGAGGTTGATGAATGAAGTCTTGCGGGAATTCATCAGAAAATTTGTAGTCATATATTTGGATGATATATTGATCTAAAGTAAGACTAAGGTTGAACATTTAAAACATTTGGCCATTGTAATGAGGAGGCTACAGCAAGAGAAGCTGTTAATCAACATGAAGAAGTGCTCCTTCACGAAGACAGAGCTCATTTATTTGGGTTTTTTTATCTCAGCGAATGAGTTAAAGATGGATCCAGAAAAAGTGGAAGTGATCAAAAACTGGCCATCACCGAGAAATATCTTCGAGGTGAGGAGTTTCCATGGACTAGCTAGTTTCTACAGAAAATTCATTAGAAATTTTAGTGGAATTAGCACAACAATGTTGGAAACGGTGAAGAAAAGACACAAGTATTTCCATTGGACAGCAGAGGCTGAACGGAGCTTCAGTTTGTTGAAGTGAAAGATCACAGAGCAACCAGTGTTGGTGCTGCCAAATTTTCAGAAGAAATTTCAGGTCAAATGTGATGCTAGCGGATATGCTATAGGAGCGGCCTTGAGTCAGGATGACAGGCCAGTTGCCTATTTCAGCGAGAAGCTGGATGACGCGAAGTTGAAATACTCCACGTATGATAAAGAATTTTACGCTATCATACAGGCGTTGAAAAAGTGGAGGCATTACTTGATCCCAAGGGAATTCATTCTGTATAGCGATAATCATGCATTGCAGTTTGTAAGTCAACAGGATAAGTTGAACCAGAAGCATGCAAAATTGGTAGAGTACATGCATAATTTTACATTTGTAATCAAACAAATTTCAGGAACTGCTAACAAAGTGGTTGATGCTTTGAGCAGGAAATGTTTGCTGTTGCAGGAGTTCCGAGTCAAGACATTGGGTTTTGAAAATCTTAGGGACATGTATGCAGGTGATGCAGATTTTGCTCAAGCATACGAGGCAGCTGAGAATCCAGTTCTCAGGGATCGGAGCCCCTGGATAGATTTCATGATCTAGGAGGGATTGCTGTTCAGAGGCAACCAATTATGCATTCCAAATTGCTCCATGAGGGAGAATTTGCTAAAAGAGAAGCACAATGGTGGATTAGCAGGGCATTTTGGTCACGATAAAACATTCGTAAAGCTGAGCGAATCGTACTTTTGGCCGAGCATGCGAGCATATGTCAAACTATTTATTGATAGATGCAGGATTTGTCAACACTCGAAGGGCCGAAAGTAGAATGCCGGTTTTTATCAGCCATTGCCCATACCAGAAAGGCCATGGGAGGCGATTAGCATGGACTTTGTATTGGGATTGCCGAGGACACAAAGAGGGGTTGATTCCATCTTGGTAGTGGTGGACAGGTTTTTGAAAATGGCACATTTTATTCTGTGTCAGAAGACCAGCGATGTGACCCACATCGCAAACTCATTTTTCAAAGAAATTGTTAGACTTCATGGATTGCCGAGAAGTATAGTCTTGGACAGGGACACCAAATTCATAGGTCATTTTTGGAAGAAGCTAGGAACAAATTTGGCATTTAGTTCAGCATATCATCCGCAGACGCATGGGCAAACCGAGGTGGTCAATAGAAGTCTTGGAGACTTGCTGAGAAGCTTGGTGATAGAGCACCATAGCAGCTGGGACAACATATTGCCGTAGGCAGAGTTTGCGTACAATGATTCTGTGAATCGGAGTACAGGAAAAATTCCATTTCAGATTGTGTATGGGACACAGCCAAGGGGAGTTTCTGAACTCAAGGAGTCAGACCAGGTTGCAACTAGAAGTGCTAGCACTGAAGAGTTCACTGAAGCAATGAAAGGAATTCACACCAAGGTGAAGCAACGACTGATAAATACAAATCAGGAGTACAAGCGCAGAGCCGATCAGCGGAAGAGACAACTTCAATTCAAGGTTGGCGATCTAGTTCTGGCACATCTGAGGAGAGAAAGGTTCCCAAGGGGAACATACAACAAGTTGAAGATGAAGAAAATCGGGCCATGCAGAGTCGTGAAGAAGTTCGGAGAGAATGGTTATGAGATTGAGTTGCCAGATGACATTGGGATATCTCTGATATTTAATGTTTCAGATTTATACTCATATAAGGCTGGAGAAGCAAAGGCTGGAACTGAGGAACCAGTGATCCAGTGGCAGAAGAAATTACCAGTTATGGAGACACCGTAGCTGGAGTGCATACTAGACAAGCGAGTAGGAAAGAAGACCAGGCGAAAGCAGTACTTCGAGTATCTGGTCAAATGGAAGAATCACCTAGTGGAGGATGCCAGCTGGGAGACAGAGGTAGTTATCCAAAAACATGGACAGACTGTGTAGGAGCTCATGGACAGGATCCCATGAAAAGTTTCAAGCCGAGGAGTATGATGCAGGAGCATCGCCGACTCATCAAGGAGCATTGCCAAGACAAGCGAGCTAGCATGAAAGACAACGAACAGCTGGAAAGGGCCAGTCGAAACTTTTTGAAATTTCATTTAAGATGATGCGCCAATGTGTAAATGAACCATTTATGAGAGCACCTTTGTACATTATAGCGGACCTTGAGCCTTTAAGTTCTCGTCCTTAAGTAGATGAGGCATTTAATAGATTTAATGCTGGTAGATAGATGTTTAAGACTAGATTAGACAGTTTTAGTTTTTGAGAGGGAAAAACGGATATAGACACCTTCACTTGTACATTGTAACAATGATTCAGAAACATTTTTCAGAAGCATTCAGAAGAGAAGGGCAAACAGAGGAATTGTGGAGAACACCCCTGTACATATGTTATTGAATTAATAGAAGACATTTCTGATTCAATTTCATGGTTGGTGTTATTTCTCTGTGTATGTTATCATGTGCTCATGAATGTTTGTTTTTCTGGATATGCATTTGTTTTAAATATGCTGTGTATGTGGTTTCATAGTTGAAATGAAATCCGTGAGAGTGAGAAATTAGTTTCAATTGTTTCTCTATTCTGAGCCAAGAGATTCCTGCAAAGAGTGCAGTGGAATTTGTCCGCAAGGAGTGCCTGACTGCAGGGTTCAGATAGAGAGAACTTTTGTTCTAAGCTCTCCGGAGTGTAAAATTTGGTATTGGAGTCATGCAGGGGAAGTGCAAGATGAAATTGAAGGCTCAGTGGCTAATATGAGCAGAAGAAGGCAGAGACTGTTGTTTCCAGAAGTGTACAGAGTCTGGAAGACCCAACACTTTGAGAGTTTTTGAGGTCGAGCACAAGAGTGTGCACAACCTCTCTGAAAGAATCAGATTTGACAAGCTCAGGAGGGATAGTTCCTTCGTGACGCAGTGGAGGAGTGCCAGGAAGTGACTCAAGGAAGGTTCGAGTAGGAGAAAGATATTGATCGAGAGAATTCGAGAGAAAGGGTCGAGTGGCACAAGATCCCGGAGAGTCGGGGATTCGACATTCGAGACTTCCCGATGCAAAAGAATTGCGACCTTTGAAATCGTGATTACGTGATTCCCGATAGAACGGGGATAGGAGGTGACGTGGCAAGTAGATATCGCATGTGTGCATCAGGTTTCAAGGTTTTGGACAGCACGAGAAACGTGCCCACAAGTTTCTCAATAGCGCGAATCCCAATTTCCTGAGAAGACTATCGGGAGATCAATCGAGATTTCTGTGGGTGTTGAGAACTCCCGAAAGGAGTGGCAAGAGTTCTTTGACTCTTCGGGCTTGAGTGAAAGAAGGTCCCGGTGGAAGTGGGACGCGAGGGTGGCGGGTCCTACACCAAGTGGTATCAGAGCCGGATAAGTCCTCTATTTTCTGTAGAAGAAAAGGAGAAAGAAGAATACATCAGGCCGCCGAGAAGAGGTGGAAAATCACCCAATCCCGAGGGGGAAAGAGAAATGTCCAGAGAAAAAAGTAGCCAAGAAAAAAATGTAGAGATGGAGAGGGAATTACGAAACCTTCGTGCCAGAATGGAAGATATGGAAGCAACGCATAGACGCACAACCAATACTGGATATCTAAGTGACTTCGAAGGTGAAGCAGACGTTGTACCACAAAGAGAGGCCACAACAGAGGAGGCATCAACTGAGCAATTGATTAAAGCTATCGTCAGGATGATTTTGAAGACAAAAATGGACATTCCAACTTACGAAGGAAGTCTGGATGCAGAAGAGATATTGGATTAGATCCGAGCTCTTGACACCTACTTCGATTACGAGGATATTGAAGAAGATAAAAAGGTAAGGCATGCTGTCACCAAGTTGAAGGGACATGCAACATTGTGGTGGGACGAGCTACAGGCAGATAGACGTTCCAAAGGAAAACCAAAGATTAAAAGATGGGATCGAATGATTGCTAAGATGAAAGCGAAATTCATCCCAAGAGATTACAAGATCACACTGTTCAGGCGAATGCAGAACCTGAGACAGAAGTTGATGACGGTGAGGGAGTACACCGAAGAATTCTACAAGCTCAATATTCGAGCCGGTCATCGGGAGAGCGATGATGAGAATGTTGCTAGATACCTGAATGGTCTGAGATACGACATTCAGGATGAATTAAGCATGGAAACTATTAGAACGATTGAGGATGCTTACCAGATGGCTCTGAAAGCCGAGGAGAAGCTGAGCCGTAAGCAAGGACAGTGAGGACGAGGTAGAAGTTAGCCCAGAGGCAAGGCAGTTTCCCAGGAGAAATTTCAGAAGCCCAAGGAAGAATGGAAAAAACCTCAGGGTAAGATTGAAAGAGGTGGAACCTCACAGCGAGGACCACATGCTGAATAGAGGAGACAACATACAGAGCAGGGTGGTGGCTATGCGGATGCAAACACTCTTCCTCGTACTAGAGGTGGAGGTAGAGGAAGGGGAAGAGTGATCACATGTTTTACATGTGGGAAAAATGGGCACAAATCGTTCAAGTGCCCAGACAGGAAAACGGATGTAGGAGAAGCTCACATCACAGAAGCGCAGAGGCGTGATGCTAAGTCAAAAGATGCAGACAGCGGAAGATCACTTGGGATGCATAAGGTCCTTTTGACAGTTGAGAAGGAGGTGGAAAGCTCATTAAAGAGGAGCAGACTGTTCAGAACAGCATGCATAGCCAAGGACAGGAAATGCAAGGTCATTGTGGACAGCGGAAGCACCGATAATCTCGTTTCAACCGAGATGGTGGAGAAATTAGAGCTAGAGACAACTGATCACCTGAGTCCATATAAAGTCTCGTGGCTACAAAAGGGACATCAGGTGAGTGTCACTAAACAATGTTTAGTTGAATTTTAAATTGGGAGATATAATGATAAGGTCCTATGTGATGTCATTCCCATGGATGTCTGTCATGTATTGCTGGGGATACCATGGAAGTATGACCGAAATGTGGTTCATGACGGGAGAATGAACACATATACTTTGGAAAAGGATGGGAGGACACACAGACTACTTCTGATAAAGGATAAAGAAGTGAAGCCGGAAGCACGCAACACCATACTTCTCATGAGTGGGAAGGAGCTTCTCACAGAGATGGAGAAGAAGGAAGATCCACAATTCTTTGTGGTTAGGAAACCGAGAATTGTCTTGACTAGCACAAGAGTGGATGACCTACCGGACGAGATTCAGGAACTGCTGGGAGAGTTCATTGACATCATCGTGGACGAATTACCTCGTTCGTTGCCACCAATGAGGAGTGTGAGTCATCACATCGATCTCATACCAGGGAGCAGTTTGCCGAACAAGGCTGCGTACAGGTTGACGCCGCGGGAGAACCAGGAGGTCAAAAACCAGGTCCAGGAGCTGCTGGATAAAGGACTGGTCAGAGAAAGTCTGAGTCCATGTGCTGTTCCAACAGTGCTAAGTCCGAAGAAGGATGGAGGCTGGAGGATGTGTACAGACTCTAGGGCAATAAATAAGATAACCATCAGGTACAGATTCCCACTACCAAGAATGGATGATCTGATGGATTGCCTGAGCGGGGAAAATTATTTTTCAAACATTGATCTTAAGAGTGGATATCACCAGATTCACATGAGGGAAGGTGATGAATGGAAGACAGCATTCAAGACGAACGAAGGTTTGTACGAATGGCTGGTCATGCCGTTTGGTTTGACAAACATGTCGAGCACATTCATGAGGCTGATGAATGAAGTCCTGCGGGAATTCATCGGAAAATTTGTAGTCGTATATCTGGATGATATATTGATCTACAGTAAGACGAAGGCTGAACATTTAAAACATTTGGCCATTGTAATGAGGAGGCTACAGCAAGAGAAGCTGTTAATCAACATGAAGAAGTGCTCCTTCACGAAGACATAGCTCATTTATTTGGGTTTTGTTATCTCAGCGAATGAGTTAAAGATGGATCCAGAAAAAGTGGAAGTGATAAAAAACTAGCCATCACTCAGAAATATCTTCAAGGTGAGGAGTTTCCATGGACTAGCTAGTTTCTACAGAAAATTCATTAGAAATTTCAGTGTAATTAGCACAGCAATGATGGACACGGTGAAGAAAAGACACAAGTCTTTCCATTGGACAACAGAGGCTGAAAGGAGCTTCATTCTGTTGAAGCGAAAGATCACAGAGAAACCAGTGTTGGTGCTGCCAAATTTTTAGAAGACATTTTAGGTGAAATGTGATGCTAGTGGATATGCTATAGGAGCGGTCTTGAGTCAGGATGACAAGCCAGTTGCCTATTTCAGCGAGAAGCTAGATGATGCGAAGTTGAAATACTCCACGTATGATAAAGAATTTTACGCTATCATACAGGCGTTGAAAAAGTGGAGGCATTACTTGATCCCAAGGGAATTCATTCTGTATAGCGATAATCATGCATTGCAGTTGGTAAGTCAACAGGATAAGTTGAACCAGAAGCATGCAAAATGGGTAAAGTACATGTAGAATTTTACATTTGTAATCAAACAAATTTCAGGAACTGCTAACAAAGTGGCTGATGCTTTGAGCAGGAAATGTTTGCTGTTGTAGGAGTTCCGAGTCAAGACATTGGGTTTTGAAAATCTCAGGGACATGTATGCAGGTGATGCAGATTTTGCTGAAGCATACGAGGCAGCTGAGAATCCAGTTCTCAGGGATCAGAGCCCATGGATAGATTTCATGATCCAGGAGGGATTGCTGTTCAGAGGCAACCAGTTATGCATTCCAAATTGCTCCATGAGGGAGAATTTGCTAAAAGAGAAGCACAGTGGCGGATTAGCAAGGCATTTTGGTCACGATAAAACATTCGCAAAGCTGAGCGAATTGTATTTTTGGCTGAGCATGCGAGAAGATGTCAAACGATTTATTGATAGATGCAGGATTTGTCAACACTCGAAGGGCCAAAAGCAGAAGGCCGGTTTTTATCAGCCATTGCCCATACCAGAAAGGCCATGGGAGGCGATTAGCATGGACTTTGTATTGGGATTGTCGAGGACACAAAGAGGGGTTGATTCCATCTTTGTAGTGGTGGACAGGTTTTCGAAAATGGCACATTTTATTCCATGTCAGAAGACCAGCGATGCGACCCACATCGCAAACTCATTTTTCAAAGAAATTGTTAGACTTCATGGATTGCCGAGAAGTATAGTCTCGGACAGGGACACCAAATTCATAGGTCATTTTTTGAGGACGCTATGGAAGAAGCTAGGAAAAAATTTGGCATTTAGTTCAACATATCATCTGCAGATGCATGGGCAGACCGAGGTGGTCAATAGAAGTCTTGGAGACTTGCTGAGAAGCTTGGTGACAGAGCACCATAGCAGCTGGGACAACATATTTCCGCAGGTAGAGTTTGTGTACAATGATTCTGCGAATCGGAGTACAGGAAAAAGTCCATTTCAGATTGTGTATGGGACACAACCAAGGGGAGTTTCTCAACTTAGGGAGTCAGACCAGGTTGCAACTAGCAGTGCTAGCACTGAAGAGTTCACTGAAGCAATGAAAGGACTTCACACCGAGGTGAAGCAACGACTGATAAATACAAATCAGGAGTACAAGCGCAGAGCCGATCAGTAGAAGAGAAAACTTCAGTTCGAGGTTGGCGATCTAGTTCTGGCACATCTGAGGAGAGAAAGGTTCCCAAGGGGAACATACAACAAGTTGAAGATGAAGAAAATTGGGCCGTGCAGAGTCCTGAAGAAGTTCGGAGAGAATGCTTATGAGATTGAGTTGCCAGATGACATTGGGATATCTCCGATATTTAATGTTTCAGATTTATACCCATATAAGGCTGGAGAAGCAAAGGATGGAACTAAGGAACCAGTGATCCAGTGGTAGAAGCAATTACCAATTGCGGAGAAACCGCAGATGGAGTGCATACTAGACAAGCGAGTAGGAAAGAAGACCAGGCGAAAGCAGTACTTTGAGTATCTGGTCAAATGGAAGAATCACCCAGTGGAGGATGACAGCTGGGAGACAGAGGCAGTTATCCAAAAACATGGACAGATTGTGTAGGAGCTCATGGACAGGAGCCCATGAAAAGTTTCAAGCCGAGGAGTATGATGTAGGAGCATCACCGACTCATCAAGGAGCATTGCCAAGACAAGCGAGCCAGCATGAAATACAACGAACAGCTGGACAAGGCCAGCCGAAAATTTTTGAAATTTCTTTTAAGATGATGCGCCAATGTGTAAATGAACCATTTATGAGAGTGCCTTTGTACATTATAGCAGACCTTGAGACTTTAAGCTCTCGTCCTTAAGTAGATGAGGCATTTAATAGATTTAATGCTGGTAGATAGATGTTTAAGACTAGATTAGATAGTTTTAGTTTTCGAGAGGGAAAAACGGATATAGACACCCTCACTTGTACATTGTAACAATGATTCAGAAGCATTTTTCAGAAGCATTCAGAAAAGAAGGGCAAGAAGAGGAATTGTGAAGAACACCCCTGTACAGATGTTATTGAATTAATAGAAGACAGTTCTGATTCAATTTCATGGTTGGTGTTATTTCTCTGTGTATGTTATCATGTGCTCATCAATGTTTTTTTTTCTGGATATGCATTTGTTTTAAATATGCTGTGTATGTGGTTTCATAGTTGAAATGAAATCCGTGAGAGTGAGAAATTAGTTTCAATTATTTCTCTATTCTGAGCCAAGAGATTCCTGCAAAGAGTGCAGTGGAATTTGTCCGCAAGGAGTGCCTGACTGCAGGGTTCAGATAGAGAGAACTTTTGTTCTAAGCTCTCCGGAGTGTAAAATTTGGTATTGGAGTCATGCAGGGGAAGTGCAAGCTGAACTTGAAGGCTCAGTGGCTAATCTGAGYAGAAGAAGGCAGAGACTGTTGTTTCCAGAAGTGTACAGAGTCTGGAAGACCCAACACTTTGAGAGTTTTTGAGGTCGAKCACAAGAGTGTGCACAACCTCTCTGAAAGAATCAGATTTGACAAGCTCAGGAGGGATAGTTCCTTCGTGACGYAGTGGAGGAGTGCCAGGAAGCGACTCAAGGAAGGGTCGAGTAGGAGAAATATATTGATCGAGAGAATTCCTTACGGAGGAAGAATCGACGGCCAGGTCTTGCAGGGGGAGATTCACGAATTCCCGCCTACCGTCATATCTTGGAGAGTTACGAGGGATTTAACCCTTATCCTCAGGAGGAACCAGGAGCCATCGGGATTTGGCTTATCGGGTTTTACGGAGGCAAGAGTTTCATATTTGTCGAAATTGTGATTAGCGATTTCCCGATCTAATCGGAGCCGTCGATCACTCCCGGGACAGGTGGAAGAAGATCCCGGAGAGTCGGGGATTCGGCATTCGGGACTTCCCGATGTAAAAGAATTGCGACCTTTGAAATCGTGATTACACGATTCCTGATAGAATTGGGAGAGGAGGCGATGTGGCAAGGAGATATCGCACGTGCGCATCAGGTTTTGGTGTTTTGGACAGCACGAGAAACGTGCCCACAAGTTTCACGATAGCGCAAAACCCAATTTCCCGAGAGGACTGCCGGGAGATCAATTGAGATTTCTGTGGGTATTGAGAACTCCCGAAAGGAGTGGGAAGAGTTCTTTGACTCTTTGGGCTTGAGTGAAAGAAGGCCCTGGTGGAAGCGGGACGTGAGGGTGGCGCGTGCTGCACCACTTTCTTATTTTTCTTCTTCTTAATCTTCCTTTTCTTCTTCTTCTTATTCATTGGGTTACTAGCTTTAGATCTTTCAATCAGTGAAGAAGATGAAATGGAAGAAAACCTTTCAAATGAAGAAGGCAGAGAAGATCTTACAATGAAGAAGGTGAAGTATCAACATGAGGTTGAAGTTCTTAGGGGGAAGTTCTTACAACTGAAACACTTGCTACATTCAAGATTACCAGATTGGAAAACAACCATACCAGTAATCCAATTGTAAGACCTAGAAGGCTCAAAGTAACGATGTAAGGAGGACCAACGTTTCGGTAAGAAGGAAAAACAAAAGTTTCTCCAATAAGAGGGGTTGCTTCGTTGGTTATTCTGGGAACTGACGCCATTAAACAAAGATCCAACCTAGATTTTTCTAGGGAAAACAAATAGCACATGTTAAAAATCTAGTAAGCAAGAAAACAAAGAAAACCTTCTCACAATGAACACACTAGTTGGTGATGAAATCCAACATCGCGAGAACAATGTAAGAAGAGTCTGAGATAGAGCAGGTGGAAAAGTTACATTGACGACCTTCTTAATGGAATTACACCCTAGTGCAAGATCCCACACATAATCTTGGGTATACTACCCAAGGAGCATGAGTGGGTTTGGCCAACGTTGATTCCAAGGACAACAAAGTCTATCCCCTTCACCGTCATCTCATGTAAATACCCTAAAGAGATAGGTCACTAAGGTACCAATTACAACAATGATGCCTAGGGAAACAATCGCAGACTGATCCACATGACAAAGAAGAGTATTTAAGCCTAAAATCAACTCAAGAAGGTCCCCATAGGATTTTCTTCTCAAGTGATCCCCAATAATACACACAATCTCTACACTAAGACCAACAAAGTAGGGTGAGTAATTTTGTCGGTCTTATTGCGACCTCATGATTGAACCTTG